>JAFVLL020008046.1:0-19289 GCA_021397915.2 Tor tambroides | reverse complement strand
AGATTTCATGAATTTGAATGAGAAAGAAGGTTTTTTCTTTGATGATGCATTTGGCCTGTGTGTTTGCAGAAATCATTGTGATGTCTTTATGAGGAATGTGTGGAATATATCATAGACAGTGACAGAAATGTTGAAAAGAAGAACAGAGAGAGGGAAAGACAAAGACTGTGTCCAGGATGACCTGAGTATTCAGCAGTCACTTGTGTGCAGGTTTGTGTATGTGTTTGTACGTGTGCATGCGTGCATTTGTTGTTGTGGGCATTTGTATATTAGGAAGGTTCTAGGCTAATGACCTTGATTAATGAAGAACTGTGTACATTACATTTATTCATTTGTCAGATGCTTTTATCCAAAGCGACTTACAAGTGAGGAACATTTTAATCTTTTCATCATAAGAGCCACAATATTTGTAGCAAAGTATTGAACTTTGAAAGTAATTTGACAGAAAGTATTATATAAATTGAAGTAATTTAAAGATGCACTGAACAGATTTTAAAAAGTTTTAACTGATATTTTTGGAGAAACATATTATTGACATTTTTTCTATTAAAGTTAATATTCAAATGTACAAATGTGATTTTTAACATGAAATGAAATGGATATTATCTGTATTTTTCAATCTGGTAAATAAAACAGATTATTGGAGTCTGTTTTACAAGAAAATACTATTTCAGGCTTTAAAAATGTAATGTTTCATTCAATAGGTTAATTGCCATTCTTTGTAATTACATGTGAAATTTCCTAGCAATTTCTGTTTTAAAAAAAATGTTTTAAAGTAAATCCTACAACTTTTTTTTTTCAGTGCATTTTATGTTATTGATTATATTGTAAATGTTTCATCCATGTAGGGGTGGGCGATATGACCAAAATCTTATATCACTATATGAGTAATTTTATTTCACCATAAGGATATTTCACCATAACAAACAAAAACAGAACAAAACTCAAGCTCACTGAAGACATGTAAACAGTCAGCGATTAAATAAGAATAAGAAACTAATTACAAGCAATAGGACAAAAAACTGCAGTAGAACAAATACAGGTAAATACAAAATTCTACATACATTGTATGCAGTAATCAAATGTATAAAACACTGTATATTCTTCACTGTGTAAATTAAATATTTAGGGGTTCAAGCACGTAGCGGTGAAACTTGTAATTGTTAGAATGGCCAAGGATCAGCAATCTCCATGTAAAACTGATCGTGCAGACCAAACCATAAGTTGTAGAGACTTGAAACTTGGAGGGATGGTAGTACTCTCACGGCCTACAACATCACCAAGGCTCGCCCCAATTGGCCTGACGGGGGCACTACAGCGATCAAAAGTACGAAATCGCTCAGAACTCCTAAACTGCCAGCACTTTGGATTTTTTGAAAAACCTACTTTTGCAAACTAGTCCTAGGTAATTTATCAATAATTATCAAAAAAGTTTAACTTTCGACTTGCCGTCGCAAAGGGAAGCCAAATCATTCGAAAGGAGCAGGGCCACTTTTAGTAAAATGCCTATAACTCCTGAACGGAATGAGATATCTTTGCCAAACTCAGAACACTTGTGTAAGAGCTCAATTTGAGGTCACAGGGGAAAAAAATCACAGCGTTTGGCCACTTGGTGGCGCTATAAGGTGGGGAAAAAAATTAAAATTGCCATAACTGCGCAACTATTTGGCCTATAAACATGAAAATCGCTGTGCACGGTCTTGGTCCAAAGTGCCACAAGTGTCTACAAGGACATTTGCGTATCTGAAAAAACATGGCCGCTATTGGCCGAAGAAATTTGAGCACCTGTTAGACAAGGTTAACGGAGGCTGATCAGAATGAAACTCAGTGGGCCTGTTTGACGCGAGAAATTTGAAATAAATTGGCCCCCCGGTGGGGGGGGGGGCAATATCTCATTTTTCAAGGGCGAAAATTATTGTACATTGCACAGTTTTCGCACATATACGTGATATTCGTATCATACGATATAACTCCTCATTCCGGACGACTTTGCCTCTAGAACCACTGTTGTTCAATCAAATGGTTTGTTAAATAATTGAACTAGTCCTAGGTTTTTTGCTTAGTCTGGAAAAAACACTGCAGTACAATTCTCTGGACTCTCTAGGTCAATAATTATCAAAAACTTGTTGGAAATGTATCCTTTGGGATATCCTTTGGTATAACGAGGTTGTTTAGAAAATTTGGCCTGTCCAAAATTACCCTTAAATCCGATAAAGCCTAAAGGAAAAACTTCACAAAACCTGGTGAGCGCATGTGACAGGTGATTCTGAACAAGCAAGGAGATCTGATTAAAGGTGGTGCTATAACAGTCATAAACGTCAAAAAACATATTCCTGTGGTAAATTAGTACAACTTTTTTAATCATTGACTAAGGTGGTTACAGGCTTGCTAAATAATATGTAACGTCTTTTTCCTTATGTGCTTAAATGCCTTAAGAGCTTGAACTCCGGTAATTGCTGCTTGCAGCTATATTTCTTCTTATTAAAGTTAAAAAGGTGAATTAGTCAAAAACAGTGAGAGAGTGACAGACAGCAGGAATATTAGACTGCTTTCACTTTAAGAGCTGCCCGTATCCAATATAGAGTACATGTGTTTTCTTTCTCAGCTGTTTGCATTAACTTAAGACCTACTGTATTGACAAGCATTTTGTGTGTATTTACCTGTTCAAGGCCTATAAAGTGGCAAAAATAACTCTGTTCAATACTCCCGCACTCTATGGGCACCGTCTTCCCTTGGGCTATTCAGATCGACCTCTATCCAATCAATAACTGATGGAACCAAGTCTTTGGCTTACATTTTTTCTTTTTCAATAATCTGTTTGGATGTACATCACAATATGGAAGACAAGATCTGGTGCCACTTCCATTTTATTGTGAATATGTCATATCAATAGAAAACCTGATTTATTTTATGTGGAGTGGGTCACTCCCTTATGAGCGCTGCCAGGTTAAGATCACGAACCGTGTCATGCAATTAACAAGTTGCTAATTATACTTCATATAGTGTTGTCAGCCAGCGCTCTAAACAAACAACTAAACAAAGCAAGCAAACCAAGTGGAAAAATTAAATATCCAAATAGGCAGTCCCTGCTGGAATGACGAAACAAACCATGACACACAAAATGCCTCTGTGTTCATCCACGATCCAGTCATGACAGCAAGACAGCTAGCGGTCACAGTGCAATGCAGCATGAAATAGAGATAAACAGACAAAAAGGATCACAACAAGATAAACAAACAGTTTCATTTAGCAGTTAGTAAACAAACTCCATGTATCCAGGCCATCAGTTGTCCAGTGAAACTGTGATGAAGAAGATCTAGAGAAATCTGAACCAAAATGTACTTAACATGAACTCACCATGATTAATTATCTGATTCAAATATGAATAATTACATTGAGTGGAGCAAAAGGGAGACTCATCATCAACATTAAATATTGATTTGAATCATATAACAATACATTGTATTAATCAGCCACGTTCTGCCCTCTGCATCTGTGAAATATTTTCTTTTATAAACTGTTGAAATTTGTTGTTCTCTTTCCAAAAAAAAGGGATGCTGGATAAAAACCTTTCCACATCAATCCTGAGCATTCAGAGTGTTCTTACTGTAATGTTTCATTCTAGGACTGATCGTTGAGAGGCGCATTCTGCCTGGATAAGAGCAGTGTAGTTGATGACAATGATATATTGTTAGAACTGACAGATATGTAACATTGAATAGCATCAATCGAACATCTCCCGGAATGATCCGGGGGAAAATGAAAAACAGTACCTGACTGAAACCACGGAGAAATGTTTGAGATCCTTCGTGGAATTACAAGGTCAAATGCACTTTAGAAGACTCAAAAAAGTCACTGAATATGCTTATTGTGTGCCAAAAGATTTGGGCTACTTCCAAATACACTATTTCCCTACTATATAGTAGACAAGAAACAGCATGTGAAAAAAAATAGTATGTCTGAATTTACAGTATTCAGGGAAAAGTGCCCGGATGGTTTACTATTTCTTGAGATCTTCATGAGATTCATGTGATTCTGAAGTGTGCCATGGGAGAGGAGTTGTGAATAGCAGCAAAATTAATGTTGTTGCTCACAGGACTATAACAACAAGATGAATATAGTATGTCAGGATTACATTTATATAACACGTATTCAAACTATATGGAACTTTTTAAATGGTGACAAAGTATGTACTTATTTTAAAAAGGTATTTACTCTGAGAGAATGTGTTTTAGACGTGGCGTCTCTTTCAGTGCCATTTTGTTTTAGTTTCATGTCTTAGGGTTTAATCGTATTGACTTCATTGAAGCTCATTGAACTCCAGTAATTGAGGAAAAAATTAAGGCACTTAAAGACCAAGAGCATTTCAGGGCTGCATTCAGACATAATCTCCAAAAGGCCTTTGAGATGTTAATTTTGGTAAAATTTGACTTTTGACTATAAAGGAATGTTAAAGAAAATCTTTTGACTATAATTGCGCATATTCTTTATTGGGGTATATATTATAGCTATTTGCTAAAACTCCAGTATTTTATGAATGAAAAAAGACCTGCTGTTTCCTTCATCATCCAGTTCCTAAGGAAAATGGGAATGCATAAAATGTGCAAGAATGAGAAAGAGACACAAAGGTCTTGTGAGCTAAAAAAGAAAAAAGACAATGCATCCAGTAGCACAGTCTTGGAATGGTGAAAATTACCCATAATTCAGCTAATTTACATTAATTTAAATGTGAAAACTGCCTAACCTCTGTAGGATGGTTATTTATGTGTGAAGAATTTTAATGAAAGAAAAAATCTGAAGCAAATATTTCCACGCAAGCATTTGTTGACAGTCAAATTAGGCCTTTAAAAGTTACTTGCATGTTTAGAATTTATACTGTGATATCTGTGGTCTGCACTATGTTGCCTGTTGCAGGGGTTTTCTAACTGGGGTCTGTGGAAAAGTTTAGATCCATAAAACAAAAGCATAAAATAAATTGCAATAAATTGTTAAAATAAGATTAGACTAAAATACAATAATTGATTAAGGTAAATAAAATATTTAATGGATTGAAATGAAAAAAAAAAAAAAGGATAAAAATGACTCAAATAAATACACAAATAACTAATACATTTAACAGCATGGGTACTACAATTAGCAGAAAAAAGTAATAATATATTATAAGTAATAAAAGTAATAATGAAGAAAATGGAAAATAAATGTTTCCAAATATTCTTTTACACATAGCCTATTTAAAATATTATTTTTGCACAGTATAAATTGGGTCTTTATATGGTACATGAAAATATATACCTGCCTTTTTAATTTTAGAATGCAGGTCCCTGCATATTTGGAAGTCTATGGCATCTATAAAATTGAAATCCTGGCCTATAGCAGCAGCTACTACTTATAGCCAAACACTGGGCTGTTGTGTGTTGCCTGCTAAAACATGCTTAGCACTTTTTTGGACCAGTGCTGGGAGTCTTTGAACTGTCTGCTGATCAAAGCCAGAGAGGAGGCACTGCATACTGCATTCTGCATTCTGCGTGTGTCACCTGTCACCCACACAGGTTCTGGGAGGAGACAGGACATGTTCCACATTAAACTTACATGAACTGCCTAAATGAATTGTCCACTGGGGAAATTTTCAGCTGTTGTGGAGGATGTACTGTATACTGTCTGCTAGACTAGATTGGGTAGTGATAAAATATTGACAAAACAGCTAATAATCGATAATGAATATAATCGATAACAAGTTTCACAGTCGAGTATTCGTGTCTGTAAGCTGTGCATGGAGGAGTTCCGTCAGTAGCGCTACAGTAAAGTAGTGGAAAATGCATTTCAGCAGAAAACGCATTCGAAAAATGTCTGTAATCACAGAGAGCTGCTGCGGGGAAAGTGTACAATCCAGGGCACCAGGTGAGAATTTTATTAAACACTTCAAAGACGCTCATAAGAAGTTTCATATGGGTTGTTGTTCTGTCAAGTGGATGTTCTTTTTAATGTGCTAGAGAGCTGTTTTCCCTAGCACATAACTTACATTTGACAATAGCATTCTTATCTGTAACTGTCATAAATTCATGCGATTGTTTCCATTTTGCAAAAAAATGTTTGTCTTGACATCAGTTGCTGTTGAACCTCATAAAATGATCTTCCACGCATGTGCGCCTCCTTTAGAAAATTAACCATGGCTTTATTGTAGTAAAAGTGTAGTAACCATGTAGCAAAACTACTGTACTAACTACCTACTGTAGCAAAACTAACTAACCATGGTTTTTTGGTTTTATTTGTGGTAAAACCATGATTAATTTTTGTAAGGGTCAAATAGACTAAGCGTAATGGAGAAATCCTATGAGCGTAGTAATTTTAATGGAATTTAAATTTAAGAAGTTCCTTATTAACAATACACCTAATTGACAATAATGCGTTACTGTGGTCAGAGGATCTGCAGAAGGTTTTTTTTTTATATATATATATATATATATTTGACCCTCTCTGTGAAATCCAGGCAAGCATCAAAATTTGATTTCAAACATTAATTTCACTATGATTTCAATCTTTGACATGGCCTTAAAGATATCAAGGTTAGGTTACATTTTCACAGAATGTTCTTTACCTTTTGAAGGAAGATTTTATGTAGAAAACTGTAATTCACGAAAAATGACTTTAGCTGGGTTTTCACAGCCAGGGTCACATATCTTTTAGTATAAATGTTGTTTTAGTATTAACTGAGATACTATTCTAGTTTTTGTTATTATTTTAAATTAGTTTTTTTTTTAAAGTTCTGCTTTCATGTTAATTTTAGTTAATGTTTTAGTAATTTTGTTTTTTGTTGTGTCCCTGTCGTTTTTGTTTTTAAATGTCTATATGTTTTTATCTTTAAATATGTCTATATACAGTAGTTTTTATTCATTTTTTAAGTTTGAGATATTTCAGTACATCAAGTTAAACTAAACGAAAATGAGAAATGTTGCCTTGTTAAATACCTGAATTAAAATGTTATTTTTTTATATTTTATTTTAGTCAATTATTACGACGGCGTTTTAGTGCCACCTTAAAAAATAAAACAAATCTAAAATTACGAGATTAAAGTCGTAATATTTCGAGAATAAAGTCGAAATATTACGAGAATAAAGTCGAAATACTACGAGAATAAAGTCGAAATGTTACGAGATTAAAGTCGAAATGTTTCGAGATTAAAGTCGAAATGTTACGAGAATAAAGTCGAAATATTACGAGAATAAAGTCGAAATACTACGAGAATAAAGTCGAAATATTACGAGAATAAAGTCGAAATGTTTCGAGAATTTAAATCGTAGAAATTAAAGTTATAATATTTTGAGAGTATAGCCTATATTGCGCATGCAAATTGCCCGCGTTGAGAGCACCGGGAGAAGTGGCCAGGCCACCGGAATTGATTTGAATATTGTTGCGCCCGAGCGGCCGCTTCATCTTACTGGGATGAAGAAGAGTCAATTTTAAGGACTCGTGGAAACAGCTTAATATCAAGAATATGATATTTATTAACAGACTGAACAGGAACAACTGTTTATCTTAACATCAGCTCACACACTCAATCGACATTCCTTTGGGGGGTGCTGTAGCTTTCTTATTTAACCCTTTTTTTTTTAATACACTACAAATATATGTGGGATTATTAGCAGAAATCATACCATGTGTCATTCTCGTGGGGACAGTATGCTTGGAAATAATATTTCATGTCTTCCATTGCATTCGTTATTTGTAGTGCGCCATCCACCCAATAGCAATAGCTTAAGCTTTGTGCTTTTAGTGCTATTAATATAAAACAAAGTCTCAGCCTTCAAAATCAGTTTTATAGGGAAACACAAATTATGTGTCTTACAATAATGTGATTTTCAAGCTCTTTAATGTGGCGTGACAGATCGCTGTATTTATGTGAATCAATTCAGTAAATTGTGAAAATTCCACCACCTACTCCGCAAAAACGTCTGTGGCGTCCAAACTTTCATTCCTCACATAACCTGTTTAATTAAACAGCAATAAAACGTTCTAAAGGTTGAAGTGGACTCAAATTTGTTAACATAAGTTATATTGTTGTCTTTTCTGCTGTAAAGGTTGTGACTATTCACAAACTGTTTTATTCATGGTATAATACTGTAAATGGGGACATAATATTTAACGTCTCCCGTTCATTATTTGTAGCGCGCCAGCCAACCAGTAATCGCAACAATTTTGTGCTTTGTTGCTTTTACACACGGCTCAGCTTTCAAATTCTGTCAGTTTTATAACGAAATACAAATTATAAATGTGTTTTTGCTCTTTATTTCATGTTTATAGCAAGATATAAAAGTGAAGGAACATCATAAGGCATGAAAAAAAAACAACAGTTTAGCCTATAATGAAAATAATGTCTCGTGGTTCGTTATTGTAATCGGAAAGATGATTGACACATGCCGCTTGACAAACACATTATTGCAATATAGCCTACATATTGTTTGTATTTCGCTATAAAACTTACATATTTGGAAAGCTGAGACTTTGGAATATCCCGGTGCTTCCAATCCGTGGCATTTGCATGCGCAAAAGGCTAGAATAGCCTATCTCAAGACTTTATTCTCGTAATATTTCCACTTTATTCTCATAATATTTCCACTTTATTCTCGAATATTGACTTTAATCTCATTAACATTTAGACTTTATTCTCAGAAACATTTCGACTTTATTCATGCGTGTTCGACTTTAATCTCGAAACATTTCGACTTTATTCTCGTAGTATTTCGACTTTAATCTCGTAACATTTCGACTTTATTCTCGTAATATTTCAACTTTAATCTCGTAACATTTCGACTTTATTCTCGTAATATTTCGACTTTAATCTCGTAACATTTCGACTTTAATCTCGTAATATTTCGACTTTAATCTCGTAACATTTCGACTTTATTCTCGTAGTATTTCGACTTTATTCTCGTAATTTCGACTTTATTCTCGAAATATTACGACTTTAATCTCGTAATTTTAGATTTTTTTTTTTAAAATGGCACTAAAACGCCGTCGTAAATTATAATAACCCTGTCATGCATTTATATTTTCTTTCAGTTTGTTACCTTTTGAGAAGAACATGGTCCTTGATGTGAAATAAAGTATTAACAGAATATTTTTTAAATCATAAAAATATGCAAAGCTCTGCCTCAACATAAAAGCATGTAGATCCAAAGCCCATAAATTTCTTGTTAACTTATTGTTTATCACAAGGGCGAAATGCATGTAATGACACAAACATCATGATAGAAAATGGATTCATTCAAGCTGCGGTCTCCAAGGTGAATGGCAGAGGCTTTGGACATCCCTAGGGAACTATTTTCCAATTAATAGAAATAAAGCATTAAAGCATGCTCAAGTAACCATCACAATGCCTACGCACACATACAAAAGTGTCTACATGCCACTCTGTCCGCTTTTTCGTTCCGCTCTAATGCCGGCTGATGTCTTAAAGACACTGTAAATCTATTCGGTTCCAATGGCTGGCTCTTAATGTGCCAATTAAAGGAAAAGTGAAGCTAGATGGATTTGGTGTTTCCAGGATAATAAAAGATCAATGAGGGATCAGACTTCTTAGTCATAGTGGAAAAAGAGTAAATAAACATAGCAAAACTGTAGATCCGATACTTCTACAAAAATGAACCGAGACTTGTTTGCTGCCAGACTCATTGTTATCAACTGTCCTTCATGTTAGTGCATCTGCCTCATCTAGAAAAGCTTCAGGCTTCATTCTCGTCTCCAGCCTCCCAATCCGACCCAGTCTGACCATCTCCCTCTATGTGAAAGCAATCAGTTTTTCACAGACAAAATCTCCTCTCCTTTCTCCCTGTGTGGAGCGCTCGGTCCACGCTCTCCCTGAGGGACTATCTGAACATCAGACGGTGTTATCCACAGCAGGACTTTCTGGCTTGGCTTTAAGTCCTGCTCATTCCAATTCAGCTTTCAAAAAGCCAAAACAAGCCACTGAGACCGGGTTTCACAGAAGCTCGTATCTACACTCTGATGAGCTTCATCTCACACACATTAACATTTCCATTTAATTATTCTTATCTTCATTCACAGTCTTTTCATTAAAGAGCCAATCTGTCACTTTCACTGTTGGAGGTTGGCTGTTTATTGGCGAGTTAATGGCCCATTATTTCCTGCTGAGACCTGTTTGTTGGCCGCCTATGAATAGAGTCTGATCTTAGGTGGATGTCCTCCTGACGGATCTCGCCGTTTTGCTTTGTATTCGTATGATGTGTAATTCTAGTATCTGCAGCGTTACAAGTAATATGACATAACAATGTGTGTGGTACCAGATGCTCATGCATAATTCTGGAGACATACTCCACTGAATGTCTTGGCCACTTACTCCAGACACTTACGTCATATTGACTTAAATTGGTTCTTGACTGGCATATTCTGGTGTTTTGGCCATGATCATTTGCTGATTCAGGTGTGAACGGTTTGTTTTGATCTTCATGATTGTCTGATTTGCATGTGATCATTGAGAAGAGATGATGTTGATTAACCTTGTGCAGTTTTGAGAATAAGCTTCACTCTCAGCAAGGGAAGTGATTTAAAAATGGCATGTTAAAGGTCAAACACAGTGTTGGCCAATTAGTCTGAATTTCTTAAGCGGTTAAATCTGCATGATTTGCCATTTCAGATTTTCTAAATGTTATGGGATCCCTAAATAACCTGCAGAAACCTGTAAGGGACTGACATCACATATTGGTATTGGCATTTAGATGCATCATATCATACTAAGTTAAACAGCCATTGTAATCTGCTTTATGTTTTTCTTATGAATTATTAAGATTCATGAAATGGTTGGTTTAATTTCTTACATGCTCGTTAGCAATAGACAAGCCACTGTCTTTTATGTTCTTAATAATAAATGGCAACATTAACAAAAATGCTCACTGCTTTTATAACTTTATTAATCCTCTACAGTTAGATACAGAAAAAAAACTTTCAGCACTCTTTGTTCTTTTGCGTGTTATTGATTTCTTTGTTGTTCATTTTATTACAGACTGTTTACTGACTTAAGTGGAAAATACTCAAAGGCTACCTGACTTTTTGAATGGCGTCCATCACTCAAGGGCTGTTATTTAATAAAGAGCAGCAAGACCTCTGCCTCTGACTGTTGTTCCAATCCCAAATTGTCAACTTGTGTCAAGCGTCAGTGTGGTCTGGAAAGGGAAAAATTATTTAACAGAATATGAACTTTGTCAACTGTTTGACAGACGATATCATTCATGAACAGTGATCAGAAAAGAATAACCTTGAGAAAAGTAATTTTTTCTTCACATGTGTCTTAGGATCTTTGCACCATATAAAAATAGTCAAGATTTGTTTTAGATGATTGTAAACAGAGAGGACAACAATGTCATATGTCAAATAGTTGTGTGCATTTACCTGTTTTAGCCAACTTGTTCCTTTCTTGTTGGGATGTGTATGAACCCAGCAGGCACACAACGTCATAAGACGTTGATATTTGGTTAAATTTCGGTTGCGACATCGGGTGACCAAAATTCAATGTAAATTCAACGTCTAATGTCAATGTTAAATTGATGTTCAATACCGACGTCAGCTGACGTCGAGATTTTGTTGTTTTTAGTTTGTGTAACCAAAATCCAACGTTAAGTCAACGTTAACCTGATTTTAATTTTCAACCAAAATGCAAAGCCTGTCCGATGTCATGTCCAACGTCAACCTGACGTTACATAGACGTCTGGTGCCTGCTGGGAATGGAGCATTTCTGGCAAAGTTATTTATTTATTTATTTATTTAGTGGTTATTACAGATGGTTTTAAATATATTTTACAAAAGCTAGATTTTGGTTTTTCAGTATGCTTTTGCATTAACTTGGATGTTATTTGTATTTAGCATCAGCTATGTTTGTAATTGCTTTTAAATTAGTGTGGAACTGAAATATATCAATTTTAATTTTATTTGTATGTTTACCTAGACACTGTTTTTTTTAAATGCGTTTTTAACAAAAGCTGGATTCGGCTTTTTAAAAAATGCATTAACTTGGAATTGATTTGTATTTAGCAGTAGCTTGGCACTATTGTTTAACTTCTTTTGAATTAGTGTGGAGCTGGAATTTATCCATTACCTGGACAATAATTTTATGTTTCATTTCTACATTTAGCTAGGCACTGTTTTTAAATGTGTTTTAAATAATATCAAAAGCTGGATTTATCTTTTTTCAGTTTGCCTTAGAATTAGCTTGGCACCAGTGCTTTGAATTGAATTTTAATGAGATTTATGCATTACTAGGATATTGATTTTAACTTTATTAATTATTAGCTTCATACTGGTTTTTAAAAGTGTTTTATTTTAAGCACATGTTTAGACATCTACTGTACTTGCTGACTTGAAAGAACAGTTTTGCTTGTTGCTTAACACAGTTTTTGTCTTTATTATGATTGAAGGGGGCATCTTTGAGACGCGGGAGAATGAACCAGTCAGCATAGATGAACTCGCCTTTAAATTTGCAGTTACAAGTATCAACCGAAACAGAACCTTGATGCCAAACACCACATTGACCTACGATATCCAGAGAGTAAACCTCTTTGACAGCTTTGAAGCCTCCAGAAGGGGTATGGCTCTTTATTTATATTTTGTATTTATTTTACAATTTTATTCTATAAAAACTCCCTAAATTGTGACAGAGGTGAATATACCTAATGTATTCATTATAACCTTTTCTTGGTTATATAAATATTTTATATTATTATTTGAATATCAGTTCAGTGTTATGTCATAGTTATTTTAAATTATTAAATACAGTTGAAAAGGTCAGTTCCTTTGATGTTGGACAATCCAAAATAAACATGTTAAGCAGTGGATGTAAAATTAGCTAATTTTTTTTTTTTTTACTTAGCAATTTTATGTTCAGAACTATTTTATTCAACATATCTACTAGGTATCACAACAAAAACATTATTTGTACCTCTGATGAACTTATATACCAAAAATTTCCATGGAAAATACATTATAATCTAATGTAATGAAAACTTAGCAGAACTAACAAGGCTAGACTATTGCTTTTATTATGTGCACGGTTTGTTCTATGCTTTCTTTCATACCACCACATATTTTTTCATGTCACATGTTTTTCTTCCCCACCTTTTCTCTCTATTTTTCTTCTCTCAGTATGTGACCAGCTGGCCTTGGGGGTTGCGGCGGTCTTCGGCCCCTCTCACAGCTCCTCGGTCAGTGCTGTCCAATCCATTTGCAATGCCCTAGAGGTGCCGCACATCCAGACGCGCTGGAAACACCCGTCTGTGGACAATAAGGACAATTTTTATATTAACCTCTACCCTGAGTACACCTCCATAAGCAGGGCTATCCTGGACATTGTCATTTTCTACAAATGGAAGTCTGTTACTGTGGTTTACGAGGATAGCACAGGTGAGTGACTGTTATGGTTTAGAAAAGGGTGGCAGTTTTTAAAAAGGGATTTTTGAAGGGCAGCTCAATGTGCTTTTTTGAGGTTTTGTTGAGAGGCTTTTTGAAGTGGGATCTTCACACCTTTGAGCTTTAAAATGGGACACTGCAGGCCACAACATTTATACTGAAATCTTACTGATGTCCACATATATTTACATTCTATTATATTTGAAGCAAGTGGGAATTCAAACTGAATTCATCAGTAACTCCAGCATTGCTTATGGCATCATATGTTTTGGATGCTGGTTCTCAAACATGGGCTTGTTGGACATGCTGGCCAGTTTTTGTTGGTAAACAGCATAGACCAATATTAAACCAATATAAACCGGTTTGGATATGCGTGGTGGTCTAAGCTAGTGTTTTCAGCAGGGATCCCCTCATGCATTTTATATATTTTTGTTGTCAACTTGCATTTTCTGTTCTGGCAATGTTTGATATAGGACAGTTCTGTAACTGGTTTGCTAGCAGCAAATTTATAGGCGAGACATTGCACACAGTCAGCCCGTGAATGTGTAAATGTTGGTTTTGCTTTAATTAGCAGGGCGCTGTCACTCACAGCATTTACATTTAATTTCTTTGCATTAAATCCCTGCTTTGAAATGCACAGTGGTGAAACCTTTCAGATGCGGCATTGGCAAGTTTAATATGATTTCAGGTGGCAAGCATTCATTTGTTTTTCTAGGTCAGTTTGGTTTAACTCACACTTGACCTTATCAGTTTATTTCCTTTTGACAGCTTCATTTCAATACCATATTTCATTTTCTATATATTCTGACTTTGTGACCTTTTCTAAACCAAAATGGTTTTGAAAACAGTGAAATATTGACTGAATATTGAACATCTTCTCTCGCGTTGTTATTACAGCCATTTATTTCACAGGCCTGGCTCATATTAAAGAAATGTTGTGAGTGTGACAGTTATTCAGATTATTAATTATTATTTTTTCTCTCAACGAGATGTCCATTTCTCACACTCTATCAGAAGAATCAAACAATAGCTGTATATATAAATCACCTGCATTTTAATAAATTGTGTCTGGTCAGTATTGTGCATAATTCATCAGTGTGCATTATTCTAAAGAAAAAAAATTAGTTATTATCAAATCTGTCATCAAATTGTAATAACTTTCTCTGCCTCTGAGATTACTTCTTTTTTATGTAATCAGGGGAATGCAGAGGGGGATAAAATAATATTAACCAATAAAACATCATTGTTTATGATCCACAAATTCAAGTCAGTCATTGCATTATGTCCAGCTAGACTATCTGTTAAATGTTGTGAATGCTGTTTTATTATTGAAAATTTGAGAAAATTTGGCTTGTCACATCCTGATCCAACTCCCCCTTTCCTGTCAATTAAAAAAAGCAGCAAAAAGACAACACAATGTATCAAAATAATCATATTATATGCAAATTCGGCATTATGCTGTAGTTCACTAACACACTTCAAGAGATTCCCTGATGGCTGCAAACTCATTTGGAGAGCAAATCAAATGCAGACAAACAAATCTAGTGTTTAATAACACATAAAAACGAATAACCGCAAGGCAAAACAAATGGAAAATTGCCCTGCAAATACTTCTGTTTCTACAGCTTAAAATGAGCATGGTGACACTGTAGCCAATGTCTTTGCAGAAATTGCTTGCAACAGATAAAATTCGTGTCAGATTGACCAGTTTCAAAATGATTAGTGTGTCTGATTCATAGCCAGTGACTTGGATCGAAATCATTAGGGGAGCTCAGGGAACAGATGCCAGCGCAAATTTACCCTAGTATTTACACATCACACTGTCTCTGCCGTAGTGTGATTTGTCTTGAATTCCTGTGAGCCATCTGTTTGAAAACACAAATTACACACTACTTTTGGTGTGTTTATGTCTAGAAATCTCATACTTTGATAGCATGATTTATGATCTTATCATTGCATGGAAGTACGTCATTATATGGCCAAGACTAAATCAAGGCAAATAACTAGCCTGTGACTAAAAGTGGTTTCATACCTCTTTTTTTCCTGAGCATCAAAGCAGTTTTATTGCTCAAATCTGTGTTTTGGTTGTATTATTGGGCTTTATTATGACCAACATATTTCTTTATGTGTGTCATTTACATTGAACTTGTGTAGTAGCTCAGCCTTTATAAGAAATTCATGTCCCTAATATTAGTCTGCCACTACTTTTATTGAATTTCCCTTTGATCTTGCATAGGACATTTTCTTCAAAATATTAAATTCTGTAATCCAATTTTGATCCCTTTGAGTTTCGGTAGAGATTAATATTTAAGGCTAGTTTAAGAATGTACCAAACAGCCAGGGTGTTAATACAAAGCCATGATGATTTAATGACAAATTATTAAATTGATAAATTAAATCAGGTAGCTTAGATGGTCTAATCAGATCCTGCACCAGGAAACCATTTACCTTTATGTGCACATTCAATATAATCATACTGTATGACCTAGAATTGTGGTTTATAACAATACAATTTTGAGAATATAAAGTGAATAATATAGAATAATAAAAACAAGAAAACAGGAGCAATGAAGAAGCTTTTGATTTCAGCCTTGTGACTCCCAGGGGATGTACATGTACTGGAGCCCAATAAAAACTAACTGATGGTCCCATATCAGAGTCTCATCCTATAAGCACATGCAGGAACACCGAATCTGAGCTTGTTTGATTATTAATGTCCTAAAGTAATTGATGAGTTCATAAGGAGATAATTTGTGTCCGAATCGATGTTTATTCAAAAAGTTATCATGTTTTAACACATCTGTGTGATCTGCAAGATAGTCTGTAGCAGTGTTGTTATTGTTAAATAAAGAAATAAAGCTGAAGTAAAGCTGAAATAAAATAAAATAAAATATAAATAATAGATGAAGAACTTGAACTTGAAGCAGTGGGAGCTGGGCAGATAGCTGCAGAAATTTTAGAAATGGTCTTTCGGCACAAAAACTGAAATAAAATAAGTTAAGCATTACACTATAAAAGTGGTTTTTCAGGTGTAAATAAAACAAATTATTGGTGGACATTTTACAAGACAATTCCATTTCTACTTCAAAATTTCACATTTGATTTAATATGTTACTTGCATTTTCTGAGTGAAATTTTTTTCTACATTTTTTTCAGTGTAAAAATGACTAAAACTAAAACCGAAACTAAAATTAAGGCTGATTAAAAATATTTAAAAATGGATAAAAATACCAAAAGCACATACCTATTACAAAAAATGCTAATTTTGAATGTTTAATAAAACATTTTTAAAAAATGAAAACTGTAAATATAAAAATAAATGCTATTTCAAATATTATAATAGTATATAAATAATACAAAAATAACACTCATCTTAGAACTCTCAAATTGTTGATATAAATCAAATCAAAGTTTAAACAGTCAAAAACTAGTACAAAAGAGAGTGGGTGCATATAATATGGAACAGCTGCAGTTTCTGTACTGTGCAGATGTTGTTAAATGTGGCTTATAGTTGAGATTGTGTGTTTATGGAGGTCATTGCATCATGCTGCCTTGTAGACGTTTGTACCCCAGAGACCTGTGGACTTTTGATCCGGCCTAGGCAAAACCATTAGGCTTTCACCATGTTACATTTTAAAAGGATATTTCTGGATTTCTCTAGCCTTTACTATTATTCTCAAATCTGTTGAAACAATAAGAAAGCTTTAGAGCAGTATGCAATTATACTTTAGTGAAAGTATCATATTATCTAACTGACTCGCAGTCATTTTCATCCCTTTCCCAGGTCTGTTCAGCCTTTAGATAACATTTTGACCTGCTACAATTTAATGCATCACTTTTTGCCACTATAGACTGAGTGTTTTGATTAAAGAGAAGCCGAAAAAAAAGCATCTGATTGTCATGTATCAACGGAATAGATGAGTCCCAATTTACCGTCCCCGTAAACATCTGCTATCACACTGGGGAAATCAAAAGTGTAATTACTGCAGCTCGTGATGAGTTTGTGTTTCTCTTCCATTGCCCCCCACCTTCGATCATTCTTTTGTGTTCTCTTGTTTCAAGGATTGATGCGTATGCAGGAACTGATCAAAGCTCCATCCAAAAACAACCTGAAGATTCGTATTCGCCAACTGGCGTCGGGAGGAGGCGACAGTCGCCCCCTGCTGAAGGAGATGAAGAAAGAAAAAGAGTTTTACATCATTTTCGACTGCTCCTACCAAGTAGCCGCCGAGCTTCTCAAACAGGTGAAAGTACACTATTTCTGTAGATTCTCACTCTGAACTTTCATTGAACTCGCAAAGTACATCGCACAGATTGAAATGGATTGAAAATGAGAGTGAAGTGCTCTTGCATGCTGTGGTGCAGCAGGATTTCAGAGCTCTACTTTAAAGCAGAAAGATGTTTGTGCCATGCTGCCTTCATTCCTGAATACTGCTAAAACTCTCTTATTTCACACTCAGCCAATCGTTGCTTTCTTTTTCTTTCGAATCCTTCCCAGAAAATGTTTTGTTATGTTTCTCCCCCACAGCTGATGTCGATGGGTATGATGACGGAGTACTACCATTTCTTCTTCACTACTTTGGTGAGTCAGCCTACTATTAATAAGAACACTTTTCATAACATTAGATGATGAACAGGGTGAGTGATTTTCTGCTGTTTTTTTTAATTGTTGCTTGTCAGACTGTATGATTCGACCCTATTGACATTTTGAGACGTGAAACCCTTATGCACCCTGGGCAACATCAGCTGTCTTTCATGTCAGACTGTAGAACAGTTCATCCTAAAGTATGTTTGACAGTGTTCACAGGGCTTTAAATATCACAGACCACGTCATATTCTGACATTCTCACTGACACATGAAATTGTGAAATTGTACCACACAATCCAAAGCTTTTGTTGGAAAAGGTTTAAAAAAAAGCAATTAAGAATGTCTCGTGGCTGAACAAAAGAGGGAATTTATGGCAGGGTTGTGCAAATTTCAGAACTGATTTCAAATGAATTTGAAATTCAGTAGCAAACAGAATGCAGTTTGAATTTAAATTCAGTAAAGTAGAATGAAATGAACTAAGATTCAGAGCAAATTTGCAGTAAGTCTAATTTTTAACTATAGAAAAAGAAAGGTTCGTCAAGACAAACTTTGAATCATGCCATGACAACCTTATCAGAAAATTACAAGAGGTTAAAAATGTCTTGGAATTTGAATGATTTAAAAGCATAACAGGCAAGCAGATACACTACTGTTCAAAATTAATAGTTTTATTCATCAAGGACCCATTAAATTGACCCAAAGTGACTTTATTACATTGTTATAAAATATTTGTATTTAAAATAAGGCAGCGGCTATTTGCACTAAGTGTAAATAGCGATAGATGCTATTTACACTAAGTGCAAATAGCATATTTTTTAGCGATAGATACTATTTACACTAAGTGCAAATAGCAATGGATTCTATTTACACCAAGTGAAAATAGCAGTATTTTTTAACGATGTGCTATTTACACTAAGTGCAAATAGCTATAGATTCTTTTTACATTATGTTAAAATATCAAGGTTTTCTGCTATTTATACTACTTTTTGGAAATAGTGGCAATTATCTGCACCTCAGTATTGCAGTACATTATAAAACTGTACGCAGTAATAACGTATTGAGTGTAAATTATAGTTTAATTCAAATTATTAAATGGATGCCACCTTATTGGGACAATAAATCCCTCCCTACACCTACCCTAACCCTAACCCTACCCGATTCTTTTATTGTCAACTTTTTGATTATTTCCTTCGTTTTTATTGAAAATAAATGCCTTTCTGATGCAATATGAGATTTGAAAAGGGAGAAAAAAAGTTCGGCAAAAGGCGGGCTCGAACTCGGGTCGATC
>JAFVLL020008043.1:0-15016 GCA_021397915.2 Tor tambroides | reverse complement strand
CTGTGGAAATGCTTCATCACAGTCTCTAAAAAGGGTCCATTCAGCAGTTCATTAAGACATTTAAATGAGCAAAATATTGTGTGTGTGTGTGTGTGTGTGTGTACTGGTATATATGGTTTATGAGGACACAAATATGTTTAATGACATGGGTACTACAACGTAAACATGGTTTATGAGGACACTTCCTGTGTCCCCATATAACAAAAGGGTTAAAAAACATACTAAACGGTGTTTTATGAAATTCAGAAATTGCCAGTAGTTTTCTGTGATGGGTAGGTTTAGGTGTAGGGTTGGTGTATGATAATAGAAAATACAGTTTGTACTGTATAAAAACCATTACACCTATGGAGAGTCCCTCTAAACCACAAATGCAAGTTTGTGTGTGTGTGATTAAATTACTGCCGTCAAACAATAAATTGCAATTATTCCCATCCAAAATAAAAGTTTTTGTTTACATAATACATGTAAATACATGAAAATATTTTCAAAGTATATCTGTGTGTATTTATATACAGGTCAAAGACGAAAAAAGGGTTTAAGCATAAAAACAATAAGTGTAATACTGCTTTAAATTGTTGTTTTTCCCCCCCAAAATTAAAAAGTTTTCTGTTTAATTTAATTGCAATTTTGTTTTTGTTTTTCTGAGGAAAAAAATAGATATCATACATTTTTCCCTGATTTACAGAAGACACTCACTAAAATGTCATTCAGTGTAACAATCTTGTCGGGCATATTTAACAACAAAAATCAACTTATGACATATTAAAAGACCCCAAATACTAATTAGTTGTAATTTTACATTTTTAAAATTTGCCACTATCCTAGGTTTTGCTCATTTGGCAGTAAGAATTTTTTAATCATTTAAAACACAATAAAATTTAATATGCTCCCTTATTCTTTTGTATATTTTAATATGTACAAGTCAGAATAAGCACGTTGTTAGAATTTTTACATAAATATTGTGTTACACTGAATGACAATGTAACATTATTTCAACCAATTCTTGACATTTTATTCTCCAAAAACTTTAAAAGTAGACACTTTACTTACATTTAATGTGCTTTCTATGGACATAAAATCACTTTTGTAAACTTCTTTTGATGCGGACATCTTAACATCTTTGACCCATACACATAATAAATATACGCAGTACACACACATATATTATGTAAACAAAAACTTTTATTTTGGATGCGACTAATCGTGATTAATTTTCACAGCACTAGATTAAATATACAGATTGGACTTTAACGTTTTTATTATATTATTTTTAGTCAGTTAATTCAAAAGCTCGACACCACTTTATATACAGACTCAAAGTGAATGTTTTTTGTTGTTGTTGTTGTTGTTATTCTCATCATTGGTGTTTTTTATTAGTGTGGGTTTTTTCTTCGTTTTTTATAGAAATTTTTAGGTTCAAGTTGAAAAACCTCCCACTAGCTTAATGGACGCATTCAAAAAGAACTGTCCAAAGCACAACCATCTCGACATGTGTTTTTAGGGTAAAAAGCCTTAATTATGTGGCCCTAAAAATTCTGGAGAAAACTGATTTTTTGGACTGCCTATTTACTTTAACAATATTTACATACTGAATTGCGGCTGATCTTTTCTTTTCATACTGAATTGTGATATGTATATATTTTTCCCCACATCTATTTATCCATCTATAAAAGCCGACAGATAGAAAAGGACACCCACTGAGTGTCGTGACAGCTACTATTCAAAGCATCTCATGTAGTGAATGGTTTCAACTCAGGATCCTGCTTTCAGGCTTCAGATATTTTTAGTCAAGTCTGATTGTTTTCCTCCATACTACATTCAGTAGATGTAAAAGTTAAGCAAATGTAACTCGAGGCTTGAGTGATGTGACATTTGACATGAATGTAGGGTTTGTTTCAGTTTTCAGAGTGGAAATGTCACACAGGGGTCAGTTTACCCACGCTGAGTCCCGCGAGACACATGCAAAGCCTTCTCAGAGCGGTTCAGTCCTGTCGCTCTGACACTGACTGCACAACAAGCAGCATGCAAACACTAGATATTTGCATTTATGATGAAAATATGAGTTGTGCTTAACTCTGCAAAAAAATGTTGTTTTGTGAGTGGGAGCCAGTGTGTTGCAATGTGGCTGTTAAGGCGTTTGGAGCATTTTCTTAGAATATGGTTATATAGTGTGGTTGCTTAATGCACCAAGTCACAATAGTCCACAATATTCCGGTCTCTATATGACTTGGATGACTCTTTAAGTCTAGGGCTGCAGTTCTCAACCAGTAAAAAATCATTTTACTCATCTAGATTAAAATGCTAAAAAAAAGAAACATAAAATCAAGATAGTCAAAGGTTTTACCTGTTTTATCACATGCAACTAACCAATTCCTTTGAAAGTCCGGTCACAAAAAAAAAGAAAGAAAAAAAAAAAGTAATTTTATGTTGATGCAATCAATTTTGTTGCCACTGAAAGTGAACATTCTACAGAGAAAGTGTTTGATTATTACATTGCAGTAGTAACACATTATATCATTATTAATGATCAATGCATGAATCAAACTCTTCCAGAACATTGACAGTTTATCAAGCATCATGATCGCTGTATGTGACAAGATGTATGCATCCTGCATCATTAAAAAAAAGGACATCACTGACAGGAACATGAACTTCTCCATCTTTGAAACACTTGACTTCAGTATCTGACAGGATAGGGATCATGTGAGCCTCACCGTCTTCATTTATGCCACATCACATCACTGCACAATTATTAAACTGTTGTTAAAAGCTAAGACATGCAAGCTAACACGTGTTGACTGAAAAATGAGTTATTTTTAGTTGCTTTGTCACTGCTGATCACTGTACACTACCGTCAAAAGTTTGAAATCTGTATGATTTAAAACAGTGAATACTTTTATACAGCGAGGGATGCATTAAATTGATCAAAAGTGACAGTAGAGGTTTTTTGCATTGTTACAAAATATTTTTATTTCAAATAAACTGATTTTGCTTTGAAGTAATCCTGAAAAAATGTATCATGGTTTCCACAAAAATATTAAAGAGCACAATTGTTTTCAGCATTGAAAATAATAAGAAATATTTCTTGAGCAAATCAGCATATTAGAATGAATTCTGAAGGATCATGTGACACTGAAGACTGGAGAAATAATGCTGAAAATTCAGCTTTGCATCACAGGAATAAATTGCATTTTAAAATGTATGAAAATAGAATAATAAAATAAAATTGTAAATATATGCACAATTATTTTTGATCAAGTAAATACAGGTTTGGTGTGCATTTATTTCCAAA
This sequence comes from Tor tambroides, assembly GCA_021397915.2. Taxonomy (NCBI): domain Eukaryota; kingdom Metazoa; phylum Chordata; class Actinopteri; order Cypriniformes; family Cyprinidae; genus Tor; species Tor tambroides. Next base: position 11,724 of record JAFVLL020008043.1, on the reverse strand, counting down.
ACTTTAAAAAATATTTACTTCCCCCAAACTACTGAATGTTAATGTATGTGTGAACACTGCTTAAAAAGAATCCTTCACCCAAAAATTTAAGATCTCTCATTATTTACTGACCATTATGTCTTTACAAACCCGTATGTTTTTTTTTTCCTTTGGAACACAAAAGAAGATATTTTGAACAACCAAACAACCCCACTGACTTTCAATAGACAAACATTTTTCAGAAATGAATATTTCGGATTAGAAAAAAAAAAAAAAATCAAATGCCACTCAGTTGCTTTGTATTTTTTTTACAACTTTGTTTATAAGAGAGTGTGTTTGTTAAAAGGAGCATTGCGTGTGCTCTATATCCTGTATGTCACATCCACACATCTGAGAAAGATTTACACAGAGACATCCTACAGCGTGCAGAGGGCTGACTGTGTTATTGAATGTATGTTTATGTGTGTGAGAGGGCATGTCAGCTAGAATCAAGGCTCATGACTCTGTTTGTGTGTGTGTGTGTGAGGAGGGGGAGGACAGTTGCCATTGGCTGGCTGGTTCGGGGCTGCACCTGTTGTGTGTGTGTGTGTGTGTGTGTGTGTGTGTTTATGCGCGTACGGAGCGCACGGGTCCAGCGCTAGAGAGTGGAGGCAACAACCTTCTCTCTCTCTCTCTCTCTCTTTCTCTCTCTTCTCCTCGTCTCTCCCACTTGCGCCTCACTCTCCACTCTGACAACATCCAGGGACCCAAACCTCTCCTCCCTTCTTCTCTCATCTTCAACTCTTTCATTCCGTCCGTCCATCTGTCCCTCTTGAGCCGTCATCATGCGTCTGGGAATTTCAGGCTTCATTACGGATATCCTCAGCACCTCCAGCAACATCTGCTTCTGCTGGGCGGAGGGAAAGGTAGAGCGACCCCTCTCCTCTCCTCAGGAGAGCAGGAGAGGAACTTAACTTCTGTAACAGGCTGCTTTGCTGTTTTATTGTTATAAAACGAGCCTGGTTTTGTTGGAGTCATCTTTGTGTGAGTGTTTCTTGGCAAGCAGGGGTGTTTTGATGTGTTGAGCGGCGGCAGCTCGCTGTCACAACATGTGGTCACCGAGAGTGGGAAGACAGAGACAGAGAGAGAAACCTCTAGATTAATGACAAATAACTCTGAGGCAGACGTCTTGATGACACTTCTGACATGTTACAAATCGGACTGACAGCTTTAGATGGAATTTATTCTGTAGGATGTGTTGTGTTGCACTCACCTTGTTGTTTAAAAGCACTGTTCACCCAAAAAATTGCAATTCTGCCATCATTTACTCAAGCTTATGTTGTTTCAGACCTGTATGAGAAGTTTGCTGATGCTGCTCTTGTCCATAAGATAAGAGTGAATTGAGACTGGGGCTGCCAAGCCATGAAAAAGTATCATTAAAGTCTGAAAAATTGGTCCATGTGAGTGCTGTATTTCAGATCTTCTGAATTCATATGATAGCTTTGTCAGGTTTTGTCAAATTATTTGGTGTTTTGCTCTTGAAATAAATTTCTAAAACTAGACAAGCAGATCATTTCTTTCTCCCAGGTGGATTCCAGTGTATTTGATTTGATTTGATTTAAATGTGACATTATTAAAATATGAAATATAATGTAATTTAATGTCAAATTATAATTTATATTTATATATTGTATCATATAACTTTTCTACTTGTATTTTGACTTTATATTCATGACAGTATTCATGACAACAAAAAGACCTCAAAGTTAGAGTTTTGTAGTTTTTGGTCCATGTCTGTTAGTTTTGAGGATTTCTGTATGCTAGTTTATTCTAAAAAGTTGGCAAAACTATATGCATATTTATTATTTATTGTCATTTTCTTCTGGAGAAAACAGACAATAAGTTTTGATGACTTTTGACTAGTAATAGCAAGTGGCAAATTGTCTTTCAAATATCGTTCACTTACATTCAAATATCTTGCATCAATAAATATTGCTACAGGTTTAACAGCTGATGTTGCATCATTGATGCCAAACCTGAATTTATGTGCATTTTACGTTTTAAAGTGAACTGTTCCTTTAAATGTTGTGTTTACAGCTTTGGAGACTCATTATACAGTATGTCTGTTCATAATTGGTTGTTTCTTTTTTTATATTTCATGTGGGGTGTTGGCTCAGAATTGCTAAGGATCATGGGAATGATATGTTTGGTGCCTCTTTCACAAGCCTCTGTGTCTTTGTGACCTTAGAGGAGAAAACAGCAAGTGTTGACAAGCGATAAATCCACGCTGACCACCCAGCGACAAACATTCATTTGCTTTTATTTGCTTTGGAGTCCTACATACAACATCCTAGTGCTGCAAAACTGTCATTAAAAATGAAATAAAGAGCAAAATTGATGTTTTCACATTACACTTCCAGCCTACTTTCCTGGCACTTTTCACTTTGCTTTTAAAGGGCTGTAATTACAGAGTCAATAATTTAATAGCACAGCCTAAGTGTGTCACCAGTAATTCTGTTTAAACATTGTTGTTTCCATTAATGTGTAATACATGTTTGTGTGTGGGTTTAAGCAGAGGCATTTTCCCTCTCATCCCAAATGCTGTAATTCTCCCAGCTCAAGGCGAGTGGGAGGACGTATTTCATTTTCTAATCAGTCTGTCCTGGATGTGTTACGACATCATTTGGCTAGATTAATGCTTCCATACTGATTGATCAATTTGGATGAGTAGATCTACGACTGGGATGTAGCACGCCAGCTTAACTCATCCAACACTGTTTATTCCCAGAGGTCCAATAGATCGTTCTGTCTCCAGAGAGCTGCTCTTCTGCATAATAGAGCCACATAACCATTCCTTTCCATCTCTGCCCATCATATTCAAGGATATTTGCTTGACAGTGGCATATTTTGAAAGAAAGGACTTTTTTTTTTTTGGAAATGACCTTTGTGAAATGACTTTGTGAAATCATTTTGTTCAAATGAAATGGTGACACACCATTCTTGCCCTCTTCTCATAATTGTAAAATCTGGGTAAAATCATATGACAAAACCAGCCAATTTGGGGTTGTTGTCCTGTTTGAGATGTTGTGTTTTCCATGTATACTGTCAAAATGCCTTCTTTAGATGCAGTTTATTCAGTAGGATGTGTTGTGTTATGCTCACCTAGTTGCTTAAAGGCAAAAATATGGCAATTATGCCATCTTATACTCATCCTCATCTCATCTTGTATGACTTCTTTATCTGTGGAACACAAAAAGAGAAGTTTAGCTAAATGTTAATGCTGCTCTTGTCCATAGTTGTCAAGTCTGGTTAAAATCAGATGACAAAACTGGCCAATTTTTGGTCCTTGTCCTTTTTGAGATGTTGTGTTTTCTATGCATAATGTCAGAAAATGCCTTAAATGTATCTTTAGCTGGGGTTTCTTCAGTAGGATATGTTATTTTATGCTCACCTGGTTACTTAAAGGCAAAAAAAAAGACATTTCTGTCATCGTCGTTTCAAACCTGTATGACGTTTTTTTTTTATCAGTGAATTACAAAAAGAGAAACTTAGCTAAATGTTGATGCTGCTCTTCTCCATAGTTTTACAAGCAAAAAAAAATGGGTGGATGTCCTTTTTGAGATGTTGTATGTTCCATGTATTCTGTCAAAATGCCTTAAAGTTATTGAAAACATGGCTGAAGGCAGTTTAGAGTCTTAAAGGTGTGTTAGTTATTGTAGTCAAGGTGTATTTCATTGTTGTAGTCAAGTCTGGGTAAAATCAGATGACAAAACTGGCCAATTTTTGGTTTTTGTCCTTGTTGAGATGTTGTATTTTCCATGTATACGGTCAGAAAAATGCCTTAAATGTAGCTTTAGATGGAGTTTATTCAGTATATATGTTGTTTTATGCTCACCTAGTTGCTTAAAGGCAAAAAAATATGACAATTCTGGAATACAAAAGTAGGGATGCACGATATTATCGGACCGATATCGGAATCGGCCGATAATGGCTTTAAATGTAAATATCGGCATCGGCCCGATATGAAAAATTATGCCGATGTGTCCCGCCGATAAGAGGAATACATTAACTTACATGTGCTCAGGGTGTGCTAGTGATTAGATCATGTCAGCAGTGTGGCTCATTCTTGAAGCAAAGTTTAGTCTGAATGATGATTAGATTCACTGTTTTGTATTGCTGCATTTAATCTGTGAAAGCACCTACAGAAAGACGCGTTCGGTGTGTGACAGACAGTAATAGCACGACTGTTTTTTAAGTCCCGCTCCCGCGAGGTTATATCCCGCACCTACCCGCTCCTGATATTCACTCTTTGTTCACCCGCTGTCCGCTTTGAATAATTTTCTTCCCGACCTGACCGTTCCCGCTAAATTTAGATCTCGTTTCCAGAATCACACATTTAAATTTCCTCTAAAAGAAGGAGAGATAGGCTAACAAATAAAAGTGTAGTCTGCACAAAAGTGTATTTGTTATTTTATTCATCTTGTCAAGAGTCTTTTATTGACAGCAAAATGTTAAACATTTGCTGCCAACACAGTAGGAAAAAAAGTGTCACAGAGAAAATAAATATGTCCAAAAATTGTATTCCTTATTTTTATTCGTCTTGTCAGGATACAATTCGTTTAACCATTACAACACAATAGGAACAAGTGTCGCAGAGGGAAAAAATGTAGGGTGTACAAAAATGGCCTATTATAATTTTATTCGTCTTGTCAATATACTAAATTCGTTTAACATCTTGCTGTAAACACAGTAGCCAGGAAAAGTGTCGCAGAAGAAAAATAAATAAATAAATTTAAAATAGGCTAAGCAAAATATAAACAAAACCGAGTTGAACGTTCTTCAAGGACAGCGCATCCACACTTTGCTCCATCTTTATTCTGCTCTGTCACTCACAACCTGTTCTGTCTGAGAGCCGTATATTCACCACTGGTAGGCTCGTTATGCACATGCTGCGCACAGACCCCGCAAACAAACTGGTTCATGCGTGCAGCGCGTGCATAACAGTCCAAGTGCAGTCTGTACCGGTGCTTAAATAAAGCGCAGATATGCTGTTCTGAAAGGACGTCGGGAACGGGATATTGTTAGACCGCCCGCTCCCGTTCAAACTGCACCAGAGTTACCGACCGCTGCCGCGTTTTATTCGGGAATTTAATCCCGCGTCGCAAGAAATCTGGTCGCGGGAATGCAGACCTCTACATGGAGGCAGCAGCGCAATCAATTGCATTTTTTTCAATGGAAACAACTTAAAATAGGCCTACGCCGTCATTTTTGCTCAAAGGTAAGAGTAATACATCATTCGGAACTGTAAAGGGTCTACTTTTATTTGTGTGCACTCACAATATCAACAAAACGTTCTTAATAAAATAAAGAAAAAGATGCGCTTTCTTGCCGTCTCGTCTTGAACAGGAGCGCTTGAATTCACAAAAAGAACCGAAAGTCAGCAAATATATATGCCTCACAGACATGATAAATATATCTATAGAAAGCTTTAAGATACTACTTAACGAAATAAATCAAATCGAAAACAAAAACTCTTTCATTATAATCCGTGAAGGTGCACTTCTCTCTAAGGCGCGTCTAATGAGGAGACGGCGAGTTAGGATCATCATCTTCATCTTTGCGTCACTGACACAGAAAGCACTAGTTTATTAGTAAATAATTCAAATATCTCCTTACTATTTCCCCCAGACACATTCATGGTGATTACTTTTGCTGGGGCTTTACTGCAAGCTTTATTGCGTGTATTTGAACGCAGAACTCTTCAGCTGCGCTGACGGTACTCGCTGCTGCTGCAGGACACTAAACACCGTCGAGCACGGACCCGTGGTGTTTCCACCAGCGCGCCAATTTTTTTTTCATCACTAATTGATGGATATCTAAAATATAAAAATAAGGAGAAGCCTAAAACAGGCCCGGCCCGCGTCTGAACTGACGTGAAAATTGGCCCGAAGCCCGGCCCTCTGGGGACGTAAAAAAGTCGGGCTCTAATACTGCATCTTTCTGGGGGAAAAAACGCAGCGATTGATATATGTAGTTTATATTTATTTTCAAAGCTTCAATGTGCTGTCAAAAAAACTTCATTATTGTTTATTTAATTCTAACAAGTTCTTGTTAAAAACTACCCTAAATTAAAAATATTTTGCTTAATTTCTGCACAGGAGAGACTTGGTGTTGTTTCCAAACAAAAGGAAATATATCGGTATCGGCATCGGTATCGGCCAAAATGAGTTAAAAAAATATCGGCATATCGGATATCGGCAAAAATCCAATATCGTGCATCCCTATACAAAAGGAGAAGCTTAGCTAAATGTTGATGCTGTTTTTCAAGCAAAAAAAAGGCCAATTTTGTGTGGTTGTCCTGTTCGAGATGTTGTGTTGTCTATATACTGTCAAAATGCCTTAATGGTTATTGAAAATGTGGTTCAAGGCAGTCTTAGTAAAATCAGATGACAAGAATTGGCCAATTTGGGGTTGTTGTCCTTTTTTGAGATGTTGTATTTTCCATGTGTACTGTCAGAAAAATGCCTTAAATGTAGCTTTAGATGGAGTTTATTGCTCACCTAGTTGCTTAAAGGCAAAAAAGGCAATTCTGTCAGTGTTTGCTCATCCTCATGCCATTTCAAACCTGTAAGACTTCTTTTTATCTGTGGATAACAAAAGGAGAAGCTTAGCCAAATGTTGATGCTTCTCTTCTCCATATAGGCCAGTTTTGTGTGGTTGTCCTGTTTGAGACGTTGTATTTTCCAGGTATTCTGTCAGAATGCCTTAAAGGTTATTGAAAATGTGGTTCAAGCTGGTTTAGAGTCTCAAAGGTGGATTAGTGGCATGCTGCAGTTGTAGTCTTCTCATAATTGTCAAGTCTGGGTAAAATCAGATGACAAGAAATGTCCAGTTTGGGGTTATTGTTGTATTTCCATATATACTGTCAAAATTCCCTCTTTAGATGGAATTTATTCAATAGCACGTGTTGTGTTATGCTCACCTAGTTGCTTAAAGGCAAAAAAAGTCAATTCTGTCATCATTTGCTCATTCTCATGCCGTTTCAAACCTTTATGACTTTCTTTTATCTGCGGAACTCAAAAAGAGAAGTTTAGCTAAATATTGATGGTTTTCCATAGTTTTCAAGTCTGATCTACTCCAATTTTGTCCTGTTTGAGGTGTTGTGTTTTCTATCTATACTGTCAAAATGCCCTAAAGGTTATTGAGAATGTGGTTCAAGGAGGTTTAGAGTCCCAAAGGTGTATTGGTACACTAAAATAGACTGTACTTTTTTTAAGTATTGGAAAATATCGCAACATCTGCAAAATGCAAATGAACCCAGAGCCGATTGAGATATTGCATTGATCCCGAATGACTCGGTTAAATAGCTACATGACATTACTGATGATTTTTAGCATTAGTTCATCTGCTTTTAAAGCTCTAAAACCAAAAATAATTTGCATTAGTTGCATGTCCATGTTGAACAGAATGGCTGATCTTTGCTGACGTTCATCCCAAGGCTGAAATGTTTGAAGCCTGCGGGACAGCAATCATGTGTCCCGTTTTTAGGATGCCGAGCTTGTCCGCAAGCGTCAATATGTGTCAGGACACTGTGGTTCTGCAAGCAGCCAGTATCCAGTAAAGCCAACTCATTTGGAACAGACAAGCTTAAACATGTTTTCATTACTTAAATTTTGATGAGCTTGTAAATAATGGATGTCAGTATAATGAATGTTAAATAGAGTGAAGTGAACACTGAGGTCATGGTTTGTTTCAAGCCAGATTTTGGAAATGAAATGAATGAATTGCTAAAACGAGACAACCACATGATTTCTTTCTTCCAGGTATATGCCAGTGGTCTTTGCAGTATTCCTCTGGGATGTATGATTATGCATGTATTTAGATATATATGCTTATGCTGTAGTTAGTGCAGTAGTGGCAAACTGATTCTCCTCTCAAAAACATGTCCTGACCCAAAATCAAAAGTATGAAGTAAAATATAATATTTAAATGAAATGAAATGAAATTTAAATGAAACCATTTCAAGACTATTTAAGATTCTTCACTTTTTATTTAAGTTTTTATGTATTTTTATTTATTTATTATTATTATTATTATTATTATTATAATTTTTCTTTTATTACTATCTATCTTTTTTTTTTGCAGTGTGATCTTATTTTCATGACAAGAAGTTTGGATTTTTTGTTCTTCCAGGGGAACATACCCAAAATATTCATTACTGATCTTGCACTAGAAACTTTTGCCGAATCAGGTGCTCCCTAGATCAAAAACAGCGGAATATGTAATATTGCAGATATTTGTGCGCATATATATATATATATATCTATATATATAGATAGATATATATAGATATAGATATATATATATATAGATATAGATATATATAAAAAAGGTGGATATATATATATATATATATAGATAGATAGATAGATAGATTATAAAATAATGTAATAAATTTTAATACAAATTAAATTATAGAAATTATATAAAAATACATTACATATTTTGTTGCTCATTTACTTCTACAAAACTCCTCACAGAGGAGGGCGCGAAAATGCTTTTTGGAATTTGCTCATTAGCAACCTGACATTCACACAGTGACCTTTAACCTTTGTATATTTAAAGGGCAAGTAAATGTTGCACACTTGGCTCACAAGAATGAACACACACACACACAGAGTCACATTTATGTGTTCTCCTGTGATTAGTATTTATAGTATTTATATTAGTATCCTGTGATTAGTATTTAATAAGGTGCTTTTCATATTGATATACTCGATCAATCAAATATTGCATGCTGGAATGTCGTTTGCAGTTTCCAGAATGATGTCACATTACTTGTGGAGGACGGGCGTGTTTAATAGATTCATGTGGGGGATGTGACATTCTGCTGTGTTTTATGGGAAAGATTAAAGAGATTTAAGTGCGTCACCGTGTCAGCGTCTTCCCACCGAACAGCTCGACACTGCAGCAAACAGCAGCAGACAGGACCGAATGCATCTGACCTATGAACTCTATGGACTGCAGGCTCTTACTTGCAGCTGTTATGGTCAAGGTGCTCCATAATTAATCTGTTAACTTTCCCATTCATTTCAAAGGCAGTTGCTTGGCTAGCACATTCATTCCTGGAAATTTGCACACTGCATACTGGGAAAAATACAGTTTTACCAGTCCAATGTATTTTTTAAGAGCCCTCCAAAAATAATTATATTATATTATATTATATTTTTAAGAGCTGAATAAAACTAAACTACGTAATAATATAATAAAATTTTTTCAAATTAAATTTTTAGGAGCCCCCCAAAAATAACTGCCACTGATAAAATTAAAATTTGCTATAATAAAAATATTTGTGAATTAAAATTGCTTTACATTTGCATAAACATTTGCTTATTTATTGCTATATTTTGCTTATTTTTAATATTTATTTAGTTGGTTCTTGCTTGCTTGCTCGCTGGCTTGCCAGTCCATTTTACTTTTTTAACAGCCCTTCAAAAATAATCAGGCAATTTCTGTAATCAAATGCAAATTCTATCAAATGTAGTTACAACGTCTACCAGCAGGGCCAAAGACTAAAGCTAACCGGTTAAACCCTTGACCTGTTGGTTATGATATGCTACCAGAGATATAGAAAATCCCTCTCCTGAGCTGGTACAAAGAATCATCACATGACTCGTGAAACACAGATGAGGGTTAAAACGAGAGGGTCATTATCTCTCTTCCCATGGCCTACTGTGCCCCCTCTCTTCATCATCTTCTGTCTGCTAATCCTTCCCGAGCCTTCTGTCTTTTCTCCGTTCTTCCCTGTGCTCTTTCCTTCCCTCTTCTGGAGATCTCCTGTCATATTTAAAATGTGATTCAGTCCGATGTCTGTCAGGAGAAGGCATCCGCCTCATTTCACTGAGGCCTTGTGTAATTTCATCTCACATTCTACAGGTTTGCTGTGAATGTTGTAAGAAAAAGTGATGAGGAGGTTGAAGATCTCGATGAAGATGTTTATTGCAGCATAGCAGTGACAAAGTACATGTAGTACCTTGGGTTCAACGGAGTCAGAATGAACCCCGAACATCCTAAGCTCAAACCTTTTATACAGTTACAGTTTACTTCCCTTCATGTAAATGAAATTGCTCCTGTTGTTACAGCTGTGGTCTGTATGTTAATTAAGTTCTGACACCCCTTTGTCTGAGGTAGTTCTCGGTGTCCACACCCGCTCCCATTCTACAATTGGTCACCATTTGCTCAGGATGTGATCATCCCAAATGGTCTACAAACAGCATAACTGTTGACTTTCTTCTTCTCTATAATAATGAAGCCATTTTGGGAATTGAGCATGATCAAACATATATTGTGGAGTGGAATCTGGGTCGAGGCAGACTATAGTTTTTTACAATGTAGACATGGTAATCAGTTAATTTTAACTTCTTTTATGCCTTTCTGACACTTAGGAAAGGGATTTTCCATACTGACTGCCATATGTTCTCAGAGGATTAATTATGAATTGAACATATCAGAAAGAGTTGGTTCAATGAGTCATTTTCTTTTTGGGTGCTGTTAACAGATTATGTCCAAAATAGATTCCTGATTCAGTGAGTCAGTGAACTGTTAACCTGAGAACTGCTTGTTAACGAAACATTCAAACAGGTTTTGTGAACCAAATGAAACAATGAATTAAAAATGACAATAAAAAATTCAAAAGATTAATTTGTTTATGAATCAGACACTTTATACTGTACTGTAAGTCAGTCTGAAATCGATTCTTTATTCAATGAGTCAGTAAATTCAAGAATCACCTGTACCAGTACTTTAAATGAGCACCTGAGAAACGCCTGCAAAGAATTCATTCGGGCATTCAGGTTTCGTGAAATGAATGAACTGATGAATTAAAAATGACTGTTTAAATTTGATTCAGAATATCAATTTGTTCATGAATCGGATATTTATTTCTTTACTGTATACTGTACTATGAGTCGGTCCGAAGTCGATTCTTGATTCAGTGAGTTCAAGAATCACTTGTACCAACTGTGAGTTGTTAACCTGAGAGCTGCTTGTGAACGAATCATTCAAACATTGAAATGTTTACTTTATAAGTACTGTACTGTAAAATGATGCTGCAAGCTGGATTCAAACTTGCATCACTCACATGAACACCACAACTGCTACTGAATTGTTTGTTTATCAGTACCCAACATGACATCAGTTTAGTAGATGGGATCCTCCCTTGGTATCTTCCCTCATGTTTTCCAGCTCTCTCAACACCCCCACCACTCTCGTTTTGATCACAGAGAAAAGGAGAGGTAATTAACCACAGACAGATGGTGGAGGGAAACGGGACACGCTCTCAGTACGGACACAATGCCCATAATTACTCTTTTCTGAACCGCTGTACTGAGAACACTGCAGGCCATCATTACATAATCACCTTATGGGTCAGACCGCAGTGGATACACGCGGAGATGACACAACACTTTCTCACGTCAGACGGCACAAACGATGAATGATATCCAATCTCGCAAATGAAATGAGTGCAGACTATTTGCAGTACTTGAGTTCTCCGTATTGTCCATCAAACGGCCCTCCCTGGGCAAACATTGCTGGAAATGTTGGCAAGTTGCATTGAGGAATGACACAGGGGAGTCTGTCTGAAGTTGGCACCAATATTCATGACTGGCATTTGGCTGTGAACCACTGCCCAGGTGCACTGAAGTGCCGGAGGAAGACGACTGGCTTTCTCAGCAGGTTACTGTACTTTGGATGTATATTTCAAGG
>JAFVLL020008041.1:0-10000 GCA_021397915.2 Tor tambroides | reverse complement strand
AACAATCTGTCTGGACGTGTGTGTGTGTGTGTGTGTGTATACCTTGTATTTATCACATTATGGGGATCAAATGTCCCCACCAGGATAGTAATACCAGTAAATTTTAACCTTGTGGGGACATTTTTTAGGTCCCAAAAAGGAAACAAGCTTATAAACCATACAGAATGACGTTTTTTGAAAATCTAAAAAAGCAGAAAGTTTTCTGTAAGGGGTAGGTTTAGGGTTAGGGGATAGAAAATATAATTTGGTCAGTATAAAAGTAACAGAAGTCTATGGAAAGTCCTCACAATTCACAGAAACAAACGTGTGTGTGTGTGTGGCCCTGAGGAGCATCAGTAGTACAGTACCTCTGTCTCTCTCAGCATATGTCAGTGTTGGCACAGAGCTGCTGCTGCTTTGAGTCTGAGAGCTGCCAGCATGTGTGTGCGCTGACACAGAGCTGCTGCTTTCAGCCTGAGCCCAAACCGGCACACTAGCGCTCCTGTGAAAGAGAGACAGAGCGCTGGAGCTGGAGAGAGACGTCGGGCTGCTCCGCACCTCTGAAGACACAGCTGACAATATGAAAGAGAGAGAGAGAGAGAGAGAGAGAGAGAAAGGTTGCATGACAACATTGACATCCAGGTCTCAAAAATAAAAAAGACAAATTTTAATTATTTTTATGACAAACACTTTTACCTCCAAATTATCATTAACATGATGCAAAAATAAATAAACAAATAAAATACAAAATATATGTGACCCTGGATCACAAAAGCAGTCTTAAGTCGCTGGAGTATATTTGTAGCAATAGCCAACAATACATTGTATGGGTCAAAATTATTGATTTTTCTTTTTTGCCAAAAATCATTAGGATATTAAGTAAAGATCATGTTCCATGAAGATATTTTGTAAATTTCCTACTGTAAATATATCAAAACTTAATTTGTGATTAATAATATGCATAGCAAAGAACTTCATTTGGACAACTTTAAAGGTGATTTTCTCAATATTTAGATTTTTTTGCACCCTCAGATTCCAGATTTTCAGATAGTTGTATCTCAGCCAAATATTGTCCTAATCCTAACAAACCATACATCAATGGAAATATTATTTATTCAGCTTTCTATTGTGCAATATTTAAATATGAAATGTATTGTAATACCTTAATGCTATTTCATGCTGAAATAATTATATATATATATATATATATATATATATACATACATATATATAAAATCTCATTGTTTATTAGTCACACAGAAACAAAATACTTACCAGAATCGGTGCCTGTCTCTGTGACTAACGTATCCGTCACTAGAAGGGGAGTTGAATGAAAGAAACAGAATAAAATGACTAAAACCAATAAAAAATAATATGTAATATATAATACAAATATAATATTATGCAAAATACAATATTTGAATTGTTAAGTGTTTATGTATTGAATTTGTTGTATTGTCTTACGCTGTTTTATGCTTACTGAAATAACAGTTGTATCACTGTTTCATTTTTTTTTGTATAAAAATGATGTATTTCAGTAATGAGATCTGCTGTAAAAAATTACCAAAATATATTTAGAGGGAAAATGTGTCTGTCATAAAAATTCATATAATTTATATATTATGCAAAAAAGACGGTTCATCCTGCTCAAATGGCATTTCAAAATTATTGTCTAATAAAAAAAAAAAGTCATTACTTTTATACAAAATATATTTAAATTATTTAATATGTACATATCATATTTGTTGTACTGCCCTTATGTTATAGGTCTATTTATTGAAAAAAAAAAAAAAAAATTGTTTTACTTCAATTTTTACTGTAATACGGTATAAAAATATATTATAGTAATAATATTATAAAAAATTAGATATAATTGAGACAGAATTATTTTAAATAATTCTAATTTATAGAATTAATTCTATACTTATATAGAATTCATTTATAGAAATAATTCTATACTTTCTACACTGACTTGTGAATGGAATTAGAATTCAGAGGGAAATGCACTTTTGTTTGTTTGTTTGTTTTAAGTGACCAACCTTATTCTACACAACAACTGGCTCAACCAATAGTGTGAGTTGGGGGCGTGGCTATCAATTTCGACCAATGGCTAACGAGAAGCAGAAAGCATTTTGGCATAGAAATTACCTATTTTATCTTTTATTATTTTGGCTGCAATAGCAAAGTCAACAGAAATGATATACTTCAGACATAATTTCAAGAGAATTATCAAAACAGATTAATAATAATAATAAATAAATAAATTGTTAGTAGTGCTGTCAAACGATTAATCACGATTAATCCAAAATAAAAGTTTTTGTTTACATAATATATATATGTGTGTACTTTGTATATTTATTATGTAGGCCTATGTATAAATATACACACATACAGTAGCCTATATATTTTGAAAACATGTATTTAAATGTATATATTTATATTCATATAATTTATATTATATACAAATATATTTAATATATTAACATAACATATTTTTCTGAAATATATACATGCATGTGTGTGTATTTATATATACATAGTAAATATACACAGTAAGCTACACACACATATGTGACCCTGGAGCACAAAAGCAGTCATAATAGCACAGGTATATTTGTAGCAGTAGCCAAAAATACATTGTATGGGTCAAAATGATCCATTTTTCTTTTATGCCAAAAATCATTCGGATATTAAGTAAAGATCATGTTCCATGAAGATATTTTGTAAATATCGTACCGTAAATATATCAAAACATAATTTTTGATTAGTAATATGCACTGCTAACAACTTCATTTGGACAACTTTAAAGACGATTTTCTCAATATTTAGATTTTTTTGCACCCTCAGATTCCAGATTTTCAAATAGTTGTATCTCAGCCAAATATTGTCCTATCCTAACAAACCATTTTTCATATTCAGCTTTCAGATGATGCATAAATATCAGTTTCAAAAAACTGACTGGTTTTGTGGTCCAGGGTCACGTATATTATGTACACATAAACTTTTATTTTGGATGCGATTAATCGCGATTATTCGTTTGAAGATGTTACCCCAAACCGTGAGCGTGTGTGTCTCCGGGAATCCGCTCCGCGGCGCCTCGTAGTCGGTGCTCTTGTAACGGCACTGATAAACGCCTCGGTCGAAAACACTGACTGACGGGATGCTCAGCGAGAAGATACCGCGACTGATGTGGTGTTTGGCCGGTAACCTCAGGACGCTGTAATCGATCCTGACGTCCATCTTCCCAGAGCTCAAGCGCAGGATTTCTCTGTCATCCTTCAGCCACTGGACGTAAATGTCTTCCCAAGGTTTGTTTTTAGGGATATTTCCAAAGCACTCCAAAGTGACACCGTCGCCCTCAAACACTTCAAGATTGGTGAAAACCGCTGGTGCTGCAGAAACACCAGAGAGAGAGTTTTATATTAGCCTACATCTGTTGAAGCTTTTATTACAGGAAGACTGATATTATGGATTCATCAAGACTCCTTCTTTTCTTAAAAATAAAGGTTCCAAAACAGGTTCTGATTTCAAAAGAGAAACTTTGGTGAAATCTTTATATTTCTTAACAAATTAGACGTTTACTATTTTTTCCAGAACTTTTTATTTTATTTTTTAATATATTAAATCTATTTTATACTAAACAGCAGTTCACAAACAATTACTGTACAAGTAACTATTTATTTTTATTTTATTTTATTTTATTTTATTTTATTTTATTTTAACCAAACAGTCAATTCACAAACTCTGTACAATTAAAATGATTCATTAAAAGTTCTTTACCGCAAATTTATTGAGGAACCTTAAGAATTAAATTTTTTGGGGTCATTCTCAGTGCATGGGTCATTTATAGCTAAAGTTATACTAATTTTGTTGTGTTTTTGTCAGTTTTGTTAGTTTTATCCATATAGTTTTTATTCATTTTTATTTCAGTTTTAGTTTTAGTTATTTTAGTACATCAAGTTAAATGAGAAATGTAGTTTTGGCAACTAGATTAATTTTTAAAAAATATATTTTTATTTATATTTTAAAAATTATTTATAAATGATAAATTATTATACATTTATAAATTATTTTAAAATGTAAAATTTTAAAAATTAACTATTTTATCTCAAGTTGATTTTTTTTTAGTTTATTTAAAAAAATAATTTATTTAAAAATAATTCTTTTTTTTAGTTTGGTTGACTGTAATAACCCTAGTGCAGGGTTAAACATATGATTAGTAATGATAAATAATTATTAATATGAACCACATGTGTTGGATGGCAATTATTGTAATAGTAAGAATCGGCCAATGAAAACACATTTGTTAACCACTAATCTATAATAATGATGGTTCCTCAGTGTCTATGGCAGTTATACTTTAAGCCTGACTTTCTGCAAATTAAACAATAAAAAATAATTAAGGTACTGTTTTCTGAGGTGTTTTTACATTTATAACTATTTCTCAACTAGTAATTGTAAGTTACTACTACTTACGCGACACTTGTAGTAACACGGAGCAAATGGGTTTTGCTCCTTCCCAGAGACATTCGTATATCTCTCCGTCGTTCAGCATCACATCTGACAGAACGAGGGAAAAGTCCTCAGACTCTGCAGGATCGCTGAGGAAGTTCACCCGATCGTCAAAGCCTCTCCCGACCGTGACGGCGTCTCCTCGCAGAGAGATCACGTCTTTGCCCATCGCCTCCCAGTGAACCTGCGGCTCTTCCGCAGGGAATCCTGAACCATTGCAGGCCAAGATCACGCTTTCTCCAACATACACCTGGACCTCCGACGTCTGAAGGTAGAAACCTAGACAGACTGGAGGAGGAAATGCAGGAATTACTCAAACCAGAGCTTTTAAAAGCAAGAGTTCACCCAAAAAAATGAAAATTTGCTTGCAGTGAATGGGTGCCGTCAGAATGAGAGTCCAGACAGCTAAGTAATCCACACCACTCCAGTCCATCAGTTAACATCTTGAGTCCATAATGCATAATAATGCTTCCTCCAGTGAAAAAGTGTTCTGGTCTGAATCAGGAGAGAAATCTGCACAGATGCCAAAACAGCTCTAAACAAACATGTGGCTGGATTTTGATGTGAGAGACAATAGAAGATGCACTTTTTCACTGGAGGAAGCGTTATGATGGATTATGGACTCGTATTTTAGTTAAAAACATCTTAATGATGGATTTGTTTCAGCTTTTGTCTTCTCCAGATGTTAACTGATGGACTGGAGTGGTGTGGATTATTGTGATGTTTTTATCAGCTGTTTGGTGTGGCTCATTCTGACGGCACCCATTCACTGCAGAGCATCCACTGGTGAGACACTGATGCATCGCTACATTTCTCCAAATCTAATGAAGAAACAAACTCATCTACATCTTGGATGGCAATATACACAGACACTAAACAATATACACAGACACTAAACAGAAGAAATTCATTACTTACCCTTGAGGGCCAGAATAAAAATGAATGCAGTCCCAAGAATATGCATTTCCTCTCAGAAAACCTGCTAAATAATAATAATAGTAAACTATTATTTGAAACCTAATACATGCTATTATACTTCTAAATAATCTGAATGATCAGGTGTATTGTTGAGGTGGAGCAGGAGTGCACGTGGTGAGCGGTGTTTTGAGCAGCAGAAGGATCATCCAGTGATCTTCTGCTGGAGCCGCCGCCTCCGTCACTCCCACAAACGCTTGGAAAGCTTTATTTAATCGTGCTGACGTGTGTCACCCTGAGCCTGAAACCAGAGCCACACAAAACACTCCAGACACCGCAGGCCAATTATCTCATGCAGCGCGGCCTGCGGGTCACTAGCTTCTTAGTTATAACTTTTTTTTTAATCAAATTTTATATATATATATTTTTTATAGATATAATTGTTAGACACAATACAGCAATAGTTAGTTTGTCTAAAGCTCAAGGGATTTGAGCCATTATTGATTCAAAAATTTATTTTAGTATTTATATTAGTATTTATTATTTTGAGTTAGCTTATTTTTTTTATTAGTGTTTTTAAAAATCTATTTAGCTTGCATTTTTGTTTTAGCAATTTTAGTACTCCAGCTTAATTTATTATTTAAAATGTTAATTTATATTTTAATTATTTTACTTATTTTAATTTATTTTATTATTAAATTTATATCAGTTTTTTAAAATTAAATTTAAATTTTAGTTAACAATTACAACACTGGTTATATACTTTAGTCATCGAAATTACAGATTTAACTTGTATTTGACTATTTATGTTGACTGATACTGTATGCATCTGATATATGTTATATTAGTAAATCAAGTTTGATAGAAAGGCAAACAAAATTGAGGAAAGAAAACTTAAACCTGAAAAAAAAATAATGCATTAATAAACTGTATTACATAAGACATATTTCATATAAGACATATTTCAGACTCTATTACATAAGATATACTCAATTCAATTTAAATTTATTTGTATAACGCTTTTCACGATGCAAATCGTTGCAAAGCAGTTTTACAGAAAGTTTTACGTTTCTACATTATATTTAGAAGTAGGTTATTAGTGGTGACTAGTAAGAATCATGCAGTTAGTTACTACATGTAATAAAACAGACAGTGAACATATATATATATATAACATATCTTGGAGTAATTTCACTGCTTCATGATAAATAAAATGAGCATTCAGCAGTGAAATGCGATGTTTCTCCAGTATTGTTAATCAATATCATGGTATTACTATCATTGCACCGTAGTAAAGCCACAGTACTGTTCGTAAGAGCTAAAGTGCGTGATTAAATGAGGAAATTAAGCAGCACTTACCAAGTCTTCAGTTATTCAGCTGGTGCTGTAGATTCATTCATTCAGTGTTTTTCAGCCACTCTCGCCTCGTCTTGAGTTCAATCACAATGAAGTTGAGTGCGCTCGAGGGCCGAGTAACATGCTGAACAGAGAGAACATGAATCCAGCGGATCTGTCCGAGAGTGTCATGCTGCACAGATGCTGCTTTATGTTTAGGGCTCGAGGTGACATGGGTGCTAAATTATGACCTGATGCAACATCACAATTAATTACATCACACTGCAGTAATGCCATTACCTTTACATGCAATGCATTCGCATGGATTTAATGGCTAGGCTTGATTCTGTCCTTCATGCATGTTTTGGCCACCTCTGACTGAGTATTTTTAATGTATAGGTCGAGGCTGTGAAACGTTAGACGTGGAGGCACACGGGCTCCAGGATCATCTTCTGAATGATGGAATCTCTTGGCTTGACTTCAAGTATTTACGCTCAACACTTCTGGCGCTATTTTAAGACAAGCAAGACTGATCTGATTCACACGAGGACAATGACACAAAGACCGAGCAGTTTGTAAAAACCTAATTGCTTAAATAGTTTTATCCAAAGTGACTTATAAAAGAACAAAAACCTGCACCAATTAATGTTTTATTTTGCTTGGTGCATTTACATTACATTTAGTCTTAGCAGATGCTTTAATCCAAAGCGACTTACAAATGAGGACAATAGAAGTAATCAAAACCAATAAAAGAGCAATGATATGCAAGTGCTATAGCAAGTCTCAGCTTAATGCAGTACACATAGAAAGGGTTTAATAACTAAAAAGAAAACAGAAAGAATAGAAAAAGAATAGAGCAAGCTAGTGTTAAGAGGCCTTTTTTGCTTTTGTTAATTGTATAATAAATAAAAATAAAACACAATAGATCGAATACAAAGAGATTAGAGAAGCTAGTGTTAGTTTATTATTTTTTTTAAGAAAACAAGCAGTTAGTAAATGAATAGAGTGCAAGTCTAAAAGGGGCAAGTTTTTTTTTTAAAGAATAGAATTAGAGTAGAGATATGGTAGACATATATATTAAACTGCATGTGTTTAAAGGCTAAAAAAATGTCAATTTCACCTACTAAAACATGCATACCATTAAACATTTTAAAATGTAAATGTAATATATATATATATATATATATATATATTTTTTTTTTTATTTATATCTATCATGACATAAAATCCTAAATCTTAAATGACATTAAATTTTTTTTTTAATAATTTAATAATAGTTTAATAATTTCACAATGAAAATGGTCTTTATGGCCCTAAAAATGCAATAATGTATATTAAAAAAAAATTATTAAATTTGATTTATTAGTGTTCCAGATTTATTTATTTTTTTGCTTTTTATTTTTCAATTTATATTTAAAAAAAAAAAAAAAGTCAATGAAAATGGTCTTCACAACTCAAAATAAAATCAGTAAACTATATCTATCTATCTTAAGATATATAAATTGAAGGAACATAAATTATATAAACACTATACATACACACTCAAATCAATATTTCATGTCATTTGTTTATAAAGTGGCCATGTAATTAACAGGATAATGTAGTTCACCAGTAATTATTTCCCCTGCCACACATTGAAATGCTCGCTTCAAGTTTGTTCTGTGCTTTTGTTGCACTCATCCTTTATGAGAAATACAAAGCAGAAAATATTTCAACATTCATTTAATAAATTCAAACAAGTGTGATAAATACACTGGCAAATAGGATTTCAAAAGTCAAAAATATAATCATGAAAGCTTTTAACAGTTTTACACGTCACTTCCCAAGGAAGTCATTAGATGTTTCTCATCAAGAGACGCTGATTAAAAATTAAACTTTAAATCACACCCACAATCTAAAACATTATTACAGCCCATAAAAATAAAACTGACTTAAAACAACAAGTTAGACTGTCCGAACTCCTAATGTTTTCAGACAACACTAAGAGCTACACACAAGCCCAGTGTCTATAGAGATGAAGGGAGTGTGTGAGCGTCACTGGAAGCCTGATACACCACAGATATTAATAGGCAGGGCCTGTCAGCTCTCTATTAATGTTTTCCCAGAGCTGGATCTCAGGACTTCCAGCTGTACGAATAGTCTCTCATGTGCAGCTGTCGGAGCGCGCTCTTTCCCAGCATGCTCGGCGTGGCCAGCTGCTGAATGGAGCTCTGCTGGAGGCCACACCTGCCCAGATCCTGCACCACAGACTCCTGGAAACCACAGACCAAACCAGAGCATGAGCGCTTCTGACTACACACACATAAGAGGCATTAATACAACATGCAATACTGAAAAATGAACTGTTCAACCAGTGTTTGGGAATGCAATGGGCACTAGGTTTACTTTATTTACACATCTGCATTATTTCCAACAGTTTTGTGGACAGATGTTTACAGCATTTCACCAGTATTCCTCCAAAATAAAAGCTTTGTGGTTAGGGTTTGAATGCTTGAAAGTGAAGAATTTATGACAGAAATATTACTATTATTATAAAATAAATTATAATTTTCAAATACAGTACATTTTAATTTACAACAAAAATACATTTCAATCATAATTAGTTATAACTAGCAATATTAATATAATTCTTTATACATTTATAAAATATCAACTAAAAATATGTATTTATATAATAATATATTAATTTAAAATGATAATTTATTTAGTAGTAAACAAACTATAAATTATTAAAACTATATAAAAACAAATACAAAAATTATTTACAATGTTAAATTATGTTCTTTAAACTGCTTTTCTTTAAACAATTTTAAATTTAAAAACTACTTAAATAAGAATACCTAATATTTAACTACCTTAAATAAGAATAATTAATAAATAAATAAATAAATATAAATAAAACCACCTACTATAATTTTATTTAATATTTCATCTGTTTACTAGTATGCAGGGGTTAAAGCAAAAAAAAAATCTTTTGACTGAAAATTTTTCCTCGGCCAAAGCCCATTCCACAGCCATAACTGTCACACATCCAGTTTAAGAGCCGTGTTTTTCTTCTTGTAATTAGGAGCGCTTGTCCTCCTAATTTAAAATATTTAGGAGTACCTTCTAATCAATAATAAAAAATTCTGATCAAAAATTAGCCTTCTTAATACGAGGTGACATTTGACTCGAAGTGATTTACAGGGGCATTTTCGTTTTACCTTTGTAAATGCATTTTTCTAATTTTATTAAATGTATGCAGTGTTTCCTCTAGGAT
>JAFVLL020008038.1:0-46008 GCA_021397915.2 Tor tambroides | reverse complement strand
ATACACCTGTCATGTTAGCTGTCTCAGTTTTGAGTGCCTTAAAATTGACACAACTTCCTCTCTCTCTCTCTCTTGTCTATCTTTCTGTCTCAGAATCTGTGTATTAAGGCAAACCCGCAGTGGAGAGAGTCCTTCGACTTTAACCAGTTCCAGGATGCTCAGGAAAACCTCTTGGTGGAGGTTTGTTGCAAGAGGGGCAGGAAGTCAGAGGAGTGCTGGGGAGTGTAAGTTTGTAAAAGTATTTTAAAAGTATTAAAAGTTAGGGAAAAGAGGGGAGAGTGGGGTAAGATGTGCCACTTTTCACTTCAGTTGTCCTCTTGGCAGTGAGAAATGAGATA
Organism: Tor tambroides; assembly: GCA_021397915.2. Taxonomy (NCBI): domain Eukaryota; kingdom Metazoa; phylum Chordata; class Actinopteri; order Cypriniformes; family Cyprinidae; genus Tor; species Tor tambroides. The sequence continues at coordinate 45,670 of JAFVLL020008038.1, read as the reverse complement.
AAGGTACTAAAAATGCCCAAGTATACTGTATTTTAGGATGTCTGCTGTCAAATGAAATTTGAAGAATGTACCTATAGCATAGAGCCATAGAAATATGACATCTCAAATAAAAGTGATCCAGTGACACAACTGTTGGAGGAAGTTATGATATCTTAAATGGAAAGCTGAACCATTAGGGAATATATAAAAGATTTACACTTCAAATGAATATACAGTATACACAACCTTTTTAAAGTTTGAGATTGGTACAATTTTTTCATTTAATCTTTTATGCTTACCAAGGCTGCATTTATTTGATCGGAAATACAGTTAAAAGAGTAATACTGTGAAACATTATTACAGTTTTAAAATTTAACATGTTTTAAAATGTAGTTTATTTCCTGTAATTGCAAAGCAGATTTTTTAGCAGCCATTACTCCAGTGTTGAGTGTTACATGATCCTTCAGAAATCATTCTAATATACTGATTTGATGCTCAAGACACATTTATTATTATCACAGTTGAAAACAGTTGTGCCTCTTAATATTTTACTGGAAACTGAGATACCAGATACTTTTTTCCCCCATGATTCTTTAATTTGAAAAAGAACTATTTTGTTACATTATAAATGTTTGCAATTTTGAGCAAAGTCTTGTTTCACATTATGCACATTTTACTTCATTTTATTTTATTTTCATTTATGTACTTTATTTATATGTGTTACTATTAACACACATGCCTATCCAGTATTCACTGATGAAATACTAATAGGTTCTTCTCTTCTCAGACTAGATATTGACCTGACCAGACTTCCTGTCAATCAGAGGCAGTTATATACTCGTGCACTGGATGAAGACAAGGGCCGACTGGTGTTTTTGGTCACACTGACCCCGTGTTCTGGTGCGTCCATCTCAGATATCCAGTCAGCTCCATTAGATAACCCTACAAGCTTTGAGGAGATGCAGGAGAAATATGTGAGCATTACATTGTTCTGTTTTAGTTTTCTTTTTTAAGTGTTTTTATTTCATTCTTTTTATTTTTTGTGTTACCTTCCAATTCCATGTGAATTATTTGTAATTTGTATAGCTTATACATATTTGTACATTTATATAATTATATTTATTATTTTACTTTTTTTTTTAAGATAAAAGGTCACTTTATCATTAAGATTATCATTAAAAGATCATTTGTATTTACAGGGACTGATGAACTGTCTGCGGGACTTGAAGGATGTTGGCTATCTTCAAATCAAGTTAATAAAAGCCACAGATCTTCCATCAACAGATTTAAGTGGTACTTATCTGTATTAAATATAATACCATAATGTATGTAAGGGATATTGTACAGTCAGTTAGTTATTAAGTAAAGTATAGCCTCTTATAAAGATTTATTCAGTCATAATAACATTAGAATATCTTAACTTCATCAGGTAAAAGTGACCCTTTTTGTACCCTTGAGCTCGGTAATAGCAAATTGCAAACTCACACAATATCCAAAACCCTGAATCCCGAATGGAGAACAGCCCTAACCTTGTAAGTTATGCGGATGTTGTAGTTATCTCGTTGTATCAATATGCATGTGCAAGGCATTGATATCACATTAATTTTGACATGTTCTTAGTCCCATTAAGGACATCCATGATGTTCTGGTGCTCACAGTCTTTCATGACGATGGGGACAAAGCTCCAGACGTCCTGGGAAAAGTTGCCATTCCATTGTTGACTGTAAATACAAAGAATTTTTTGTTGTATCATTGTTGTACATTTTTAATCATTGTGCCAACATTAACATACAGTACCACTGCTTTACCTTTAGGTTTCTAATGGCCAACAAATAACCAGAACGCTGAAGAATAATAATCTATTAAGGATGACCAAAGGAAGCATCACACTGGAGTTGAATGTTCTCTACAACCCTGTAAGCGCATCATATTAAATAAATATGATTATGAATAATATGGATGATACCAAATAGCCTTTACTGAAAAAAAGGTAATTGAAGCATTCTTTTTTTTTTCCAGATCAGAGCAGGTGTGAAAACCTTCCAGCCAAAGGAAACAAAGTTTGCAGAGGACAACCCAAAGTTTAACAAAAAGGTGAGCTTTGTCGACAACGATTACGGCATAATTTGCCAGCATATTTTCTACTTTCTCTTAATATTAGGTTTGTTGTTGGCACCTTTAGAGACTCATTATGTTCAGCTTTTCCTCCAGCACCGCCTGAAGCTCTTTAGACACCAAAGATGACTTGACTTATTAATATTTATCACCAATGAACCTTCAGTTTAAAAGCCTCTTTACACCTGAGTGAATGTCATGTTGTGAGCATTACGTCCTCAGGCACATCTTGCTAACTACTGCTTTGTCCCCATTAGCTTTTAGCACGTAATATCTATCGAGTGAGGAAGATCAGCATGGCCATTCTCTATACGCTGCAGTATATTAAAAGCTGCTTCCACTGGGAGAACATGCAAAGGAGTATTACAGCTTTCCTGGTAAGACTTCATACCACTGTTTACAAGATTTCAACTCTGTGGCCCTTTTAGTAACCTCAGGTTAGAGAACGCATCTGTGTAATCCCTCTTTGAAGAAAACGCTCTGCTCCTTAATAGCAACTTTTCACAAGACGGAAAACAGACCGTGCTCATTTGGCCCTGCCCTGTCAGGGTGCAGCTATAAAGTGTTGTGAATCAATGATTTTTTTCTGTTCATTTAAAAATAAATAAATAAATAACTGTTATTGAACACCCACCACAACTTAATCCACAAAGGAGATTTTTTTGAGGATTTTCTAAAAAATAGGAAGTGTGTTTTACTGGAATTGTTGCGACGTGTTTGGAGTTGTTGCTTAGAGGGTTAACACATGTACTCCAGCCTCATTGAGTTTCTGTGGTTATGTGGGAGTTTTAGGTTTAAATCTGGGCCAAGTCATGTCCAGATACTGTTAAAAATATGTTCTTGTCGATTAAACAGTGGCAAAAAGGAGCACATGTGCTCTGGGTACATTGAGCTCTGGTGCTTATTTGAGAGATTCAGGTTTGAATCTGGTTTGAGACATGTCTTGATTCCATTTCAATCATTTCATGTCAATTGAACAGTGCCAAAAAGGAGCCAATATGCTCTGGTCATGTCAGGCTTTGGTATTTATTTGCGCAATTCAGATTTGAATAATTTTCCTATAAATGAAACAATAACAAAAAGTTCAAAAAAAGTGTGGTAAGGTAGCATCAGATTTCCTTTGATCTGTTTGTTACAATCACTACCGTTCATAAGTTTGGGGTTGACTTGTAAGACTTGTTTAATTATGCTTACCAATGCTGCATTCAATCAAAAATACAGTAAAAAAACTGAGAAACATTGTTGCAATTTAAAATAACTGTTTTCTTTTTTAAAATGTTATGGCAAAGATGAATTTTCTAGCAGCCGATACTCCAGTCTTCAGTATCATACGATCCTTCAAAAATCATTCTAATATGTTGATTTGCTGCTCAGGAAGCATTTGAAGAGTTCATTTGCAAAAACAGATAACTCCGTTTTTAACAGTTCTCAAAAATCATGTTTTTTCCTTGTGCATTACAATTAATCTCAATCAAACTGCAGTTGGTTTATTTTGACTGGATTAAAAAATAACTAAAAAAACAGCTAACACAATAAAAACATGATAACATAATAAAAAACATGATTTTTGAAAATTTAAAAAAAAAACGGAGTAATCTGTTTTTGCAAATAAACTTCTTTTTTTTTTATGAAAACAGTTGTGGTCCTTAATATTTTTGCGAATACTATGATTCATGTTTTTCAGGAATCTTTGGTGAATAGAATTTTAAAAGCAGCATTTATTTGAAATATATGTTTTTAGCAACATAAATGTCTTTGTCACTTTTGATCAGTTTAACGTGTCTTTGCTAAATAAAAATAGTAATTTCATTTAAAAAAAAAAACCAAAAAAACGTACAGCTCCCAAACTTATGAATGGTTGTGTATACTATTATCAACACTAGCAGTAAACAGACTGAACTTTATTGCGTGAGCCCTTCCAGTGTGTTCCAGCACACATTGCTGTGTTTTATTGTAGCCAAGTAGGAAGCATTTTAAGCCTTGCTATAACACACAAGCAGTTATTTTTAGACGCTTTCTTGGAGCCGTAGTGTAATCTGCAGTCTCCTGTGCCGCTGCGGCTCGCTACTGGAATGAGCAGTGCCCCCTGAAGGGGAGTCACTGGAGGTGTGTGCGCCCATCCACCTGAGGAGACGGGGTGTCAAGCTGGGAAGAGGTGTGGGACGTCCTGTTGCCGGCCCTATCGTTGTCTGCACACGTGGGGTTGAGAACAGAAAGAATATCATCTCATCTCCACTAGCATGTGGCCTGTTTCCGCACCACTGCGTTCAGAGCTGTGCAGGTGATGCTGAGGTATGGAGATGACAGGAAAAATGAAAATAGGGCACCTCTGTAAATCGTCCAGGCTTTAGAAACAACAGGCCGGAGGGGTGAATCTCAACTATGCTGTTTTTTATGGCTTTAAAGACCAATTTCATGCTTTTTGTGCTCTCTCATGATGTTTAATTACCATACATGTTGCACGGCGTCTATAAAACAGCGTGTAACCCTCAAGGGTTAACGAACACATATCTGTCTTTCTCTCGCTCTATGGGTGTATGTATATCTGTAGGCTGCGGGAATAAGGTAACAGAGTCAGACATTGACAGATGCTTGCCTCTAAGAAGAGCATAATTAGAGGAGACTGTGCTTTCCTCTACGTTTTCTCATCCAATCCATGTCAGCCGTTTAATTTATAATGTAGGCCTGTATACTTGGAATGTAGTACATAAAGTAGCCAGTGAAGAGAGGATACTATTTACTTTACAAACATATATTTAAAATACATTACAATGCATTATTCATGGAGTCAGTGGAGTCTCTGTCCTTTAGCTTTTACACTTTACGCAACTTATAATGCATTTGCGGTGCTGCGGTTTCTTTGTCCAGGTCTGTAGGTTGCACAGGCAGCGCCTGTTCCCGGAACACACTCCCACCCCAGTGCTGGAAATCCCAGAGGTCACCACCCCGACCTGCACACAGCAGAGCGCATATAAACGCACCCTCTTGCAAAACACAGCTTTCATCCGAGGAGAGTGGGAAATATGTGTGTGGGTGCATGTTTTAGTTTGAATATCCTCTGCTTTGTGCATGCATATATATGCACAAAACTTTTCTATATTGTATAATAGTTTATTCTTTGTTATGGAAATAACCTTTGATTGGCCCTCAGGAGGAGGAAAGCATAACATATAGAGTTAAGTTTAACTTAAGTACACCTGTAAAGTCCCTAGTTGATAGATTTGGCCTTGAATGGCTTTTGTATTTTAAGTCTTTGTACAGGATGATCAGAATCACCTAATGTCTGATCGCAATCGGAAACAAAACTCACTGCAAAAATAACTCGCTTCATAAGTGTTTTTGTTTTGTTTTCCAGGAAAAAAACACCCCTACATTTACTTGAGAAGCAAAATTGGATGAAGCATACATAGATACATATGTATATATATATAAATAAGAAAATATTGTGACTTGTTACATGTACATACTATAATACTAGTAAATTACACACAGTTGCAGGCAACTAACACTAAACTAAAACCTAATCCTAACCCAAACATTACAGTGATGTTGTAAATTTTATTCAGAACTTAATTGTATAATCACACAGTAAAAAGGACAGCTTAAAAGCGTAACCTTTCATTTTACATTTTAAAATGTTTAATTGTAATTAACATATATATATATATATATATATATATATATAGTTGTTTTTCTTCAAAGTGTTGTGAGGTTTATGTTTAAAACAAGGAAAAAAAGTGGAGTGGTTTGCCTTTTTCTTATTGCATAAATCCCCCTGTAAATATTCCTTTGAATTTTTCATGCATGTCCACCCAAGGCACTGTTTTTAAACACTACCAGTCTCATTAGAAGCTTCTTCATATGCATTTGAGGAAAAAATCTTGATATATCTCTCAAAAGCATGCAGCCCTGCTCTCGTAACCAGACAGACCGCTTACATACTTACATATTTTTATTGCTTGTTTATGCAACGGTAATGAGTCTAGAAACAGTACTTATAAAATCCGACAACTACAGTGAGTCTGAGAAGGAGGGCCATGACAGATAAAATCTTTATAAAATACCGCTTTTTAGATGTGGCTTGCACTTAGACTGAGAAAGATGAATGTGGCATACATCAGTGGAGACTGCAGAGAGGTCACACAGAGTTCTCTGCTGCATGTCTCACTTTGGCCTGTAGATGGAGCTACAGCACTGTCAAAACATGCACTCTCAGGGGCCGATGATAAGAACAGGTATTAGTCGAGAGCGGGCCGATGACAATTCTGATGCTAAGCATTAAGCAAAGTAATTTCTTACAGCGCATTACACAGAGCAAACAGACTCCAAAAAGTTTCCACCACAGGCTAAATGAGCATTACCCAGCCAGGCATTAACCGGCCAGATTTGCTGCTTCTGAACTCTGTAGTTCCAAGCATATTCAATAAAGATGAAAGGGATCGAAGGGTGAGGAAAAAAGAGATTATTTACACTTGAAAGCTGATTTGGAGCTTTGCTGTCATTAGAGTGTTTTAAGTATTTAAGTAGAATTAATATTCTAACATATGAGCTTGCTTCATCTGTTAGTAGTGTGGACTAGAAAGGAAAACCTGGATGTGTTTGTGTGTGTAAGTGTGTGTGTATGTTTGAGATTTTTTTTTTTCCCCTTTTTGACACTGCCAGGTAGCAAGCGGTTTCGACATCATTTGACAGGCTGTGAAATGCTGATTGCTTCACATCACAGACTGTAAAGATGGCATCTGATGAATGTTTGATGCCGTGCAGCTGTAAACACAGTTGGCAGCTGTGACGGAGCGTTCTCTCTCTCTCTCTCTCTCTCTCTTCCTGTTTCTGTCTAACAGAACGGCCAGCACCACATGATAGCAGGACGGGGTTTGCGCAGGTTCCTGGGTCCTGAGGGAACGCTATAAAGTGGCGGGCACGGTCTAAGCTATTAACTGGCTTACTGGGACAGCCAGGATTAGACTGATTATCAGCATTTCCACGACCTGATTCGTTATTCCAGTTAACTCGTGTAATGTCCTCAGGAAAACGCAATGATCTTCTGATATTGAGGGGTTTTCCTGGATTGCACTTCATGTCTGTGCTAGGGCTGTCAATTTAATGTTAATTTAGTACAGTTAATTACATTAAAATAAAATATGCACTTAAAAAAAAAATACTTTAATTGTAATTCCCCAACAAGGACTTTTTTTTCCCATTTGAGCAAGGTTTTTATGAGATCACAGTCAGCGCAGTCCCAACGGGTCTTAAGACATGTCTTTAAAAGTTGAACTGTTTTAACTTGACACTTAAAAACATGCTGTGGTTAAAAACATTACCATTAAAAACATGCTAAAAAGCAGCAAAACGTAATGGCTCTATGCATCTGTAAACGTGTGTGCGTAGGCAAACAATTACAAAGTAGTGCAGATGGAATGCAATCACACTTCCTGTGTGAACTACTGTAAGTCAGCTTCGCTGTGGCCTGTAAACCAGTGATCAGCTTATGTTCAATGATATGGAAATAACCAAAGCAATATACTGTCTTCTAAATCATTATAGTTAAATCTATAATGATTTACTTGGTTTAATCATTTATTGTCCATCTTTATAGTGAAATAAACCCAAATGTGTTGATCAGGATTTGACCGACTGCATATTTGTCCAGAATTAAGTATGATAGAGAAAAAATAACAATGTCATTCCAAACCTGTATGACTGTAAGATATTTTGTGGAATTATGGTAAAAAAACATTGTTTACCACCAAGTTCCACAGTGTGGACAAAATATACAAATATTTGATATATATCTCAGAATCCTCCTTCTTCTTATTGTTCCATAGTAACACAGTAGGTTGAGTAAACAATGACAGAATTTTCATTTTTTGGCCAAAAATGGTAACTTTAACTTTCTTAAATTACCGTAATTTGGGTCTTTCCTTACCAAATATTTAAATATGCAAATCATTTGATTATTTAATAAACAGTTCATTCACTTAAATGTTTTAATCGATTGACAGTCCTAGTCTTTGTGTTAGATCTTTGTCTGTCTGGGATTTCTTTGTCCCTCACCTTTGTTTCACTTCACTCGGAAAGTTTCCCTGGACAGCAGCTACATTGAAGCGGATGTGCGCATATGTGTGTGTGAGTCCCGCTGTGTGCCTCGTGGGCTTTAAGAAACTGTCAGGGAGTTTGTGCTGCGAGTATGACAGGAGGGCGAACCCTTGATAGTGATATATGTGCACGGGCTCTTCCTGAAACTCTGGAGGAAGGGATTAATAATTAAAGAGCTGGATTTGAGCGGCCGCTAACAGTGCAGTGATGGCTGGAGATTTGACAGTGTCAGTGTTGTTATTGAGATGTGTATGCTCCGTGTCATCGTACCGCTCCTGGCTCAACGCCGAGTCTGCCTTGACCCCGCGCGCATCCCTCTTATCCTTCACGCTGACAGCTCCTCCCTTCGTCTGTCCGTTTAACGCTTATTCGCTCTACTTACGAGTGTATATTTTTTTTTACGAAATGTGCGCTTTGCATGTTTACATATTCATTGTTTGCTTTGCATAATTTGTGTATATTTTTAATATTCTTGTTCCATCTGTGCATAAACACGCTTTAGCATAAACAGATTGCACGCCGCACTATTGCTGCTTCCGAACAAGCATGCTCCGTCTTTAACCCTGATGCACATGTCTGTGTGCGTTTGCGTGTCGTAATGACCAGCACTAACACGCTCGCCACCTCCACAGTCACAGAGGACAACTCTCCCCAGGCGCCCGTGGCCGCAGCCCGTGACGTATGCGCGCGTATGTGTGTTTGAGCTTCCGTGAGCCGAGCTGACACTCGGGGTGCCGCCCGCCCCAGGGGAGAAGGCTCGCATGGCAGATCTGTCACCCGTGAGGTCGCTGAATGTTAACGTTCCCAACATGGATTAAACACTGGTGGCCAGTGCGGCGGGGTGGGGTCGGCATGCCAGCCTCTGACAGGCACCACAGGGCTCTCTGTACGCTGGCCTCCACACTGCCGGTGACAGAGAGACTTTATCTCTTCCTCTCTCACTCTCTTTCCCTCTGGGCGCACGGTCCACTCCAGCATGCCGCTGATAAGGACATGAGCCGCAGTCCAGCCGGCTGTTGCTGTGAATCACAACCACGTATCATACACTCACAGCCTGCAGTGTGCTGTAGGATCACGTTCCAACGCAAATTATATGCAACAGCTACAGTTATTCTATTTCAGTGTGTTCGTGACTGGGAATTATTCGATTTACAAGGACTTATAAATAGACTATTATTGTCTTCATTTCAGAATTATTTATAATAATTTGTAACTGTTAATGTTTTCAGGAATAGCCAGATGAAATAATTGAATTAAAACATCCATCATTATATGTTAAGACACGTTTACATTCTAACAGATTAAATGGTTTAATTACATTAATTAGCCACCAAATATTCTGTAATATTATAAATCTTTCTAAACTTTTTTTTAAACATTTGAAAAATAAATCAAATAAAACTCAAATTGATTGGCATATTAGTGAATAACAGAGATATTATTTAATATAGGCCTAGATATATTATTATATAAATATTTAAACATGATCGCTTTCACACCATTTATTAGTAAATTTATCTTTATTCTAGTCATTCAAAATGTTATAGTTTCAAAAGCCAAATTCCTCATACATGTTTACATAAGCAATCTTTGGTCATATTCCAAATTAGGGAACCAAAGATAAATTATGAGAAAAAAAAAAAGAAAAGATTAGTTTATATTCCAAGTCTTTAGTTCATTACTCATGTGACCGACGCAAAGATCAAATCGTTCATGAATGACCATTTGCATAGACCATTTTAAATTCTGAATGTCTCTAATTTGTAGATGAGCATTTTGGTAAATAACAGATATAGAAATATAAACCTGATAGCTGTCACACCATTTATACAGTCCTGGAAGTTTCCAATCTGATCACAACCTTATTGGTGTTCATTTACCACAGATTTAAACATGACACAACCTTTTCCATGCATCTCAAGCTTTCTCTTTTGTCTTGCATGCAGACATGCATGGCTTTAGCTGCCACTGGAGCCTCTGATTCACTGTAAATGTTGTGTCATTTTTCTGTATTTTAATCAAGACACCAATGTAGGTTACTCACTTCACCCTCCATTTCACCTTGGAAAAAAGCCAGAGAAAGAGAGGAAAGTGTGGCGATGCTGCAAGGATCCTCTGTTCACATTAAAGTTGCCCGGTTTCATCGCCTCTCTCGAACACACACATACGCATTAAGCCTGCAGCCAATAGTCAGCCTTGTTAGATTTGCACAGATACGTTCATGTAATCTGGCATCCGTCCACAGCCCTTCGTCTGACCCTCATAAGGCAGGCTGGCACTGCTGCCATTGTTTGCGTCTCGCTGCTGCGGAAGATAAATGCATGAGAGGGACACAAGAGAGACTCAAACTTCCCCTCATGGTTTAGTTAGTGCTCACTTGCTCTGAGAGGACACACACATAATAGATTTCCCCCTGTCAAAATGCACAAACCTGAAATGTTAATGCTTCGAGAAGCATAACAAAGTTAACCATGTAAAGTGCTTCTTAAAAATTTGTTCAGCAATTATCGAAGAGATTGGTTGATATTCATTTGCTTAAATCTAAATTGTTACAAAGTCAAACCCGCTGAGACTTGTCTAGTTAGTTGGCTTGGCTGTGTTGTGGCTCAAAACAGTTTAGCATTTTTCATATGCATCTTAGAGCAGTCCAACATGTTCAGTGTTATCTTGCTAATTCTCCCCACGTTGCTGGTCAGTTAAGTATTTATGGACTCCCGACTGCTTCAGATTCATGATCCCTGCTCAGTTTGTCTTGCTGTGTTTGTTAACTGAATGAATTTATATTGCTCCTATGAAAATGCTTTTAGCTAAACTAATCTCCCTTTATAAATTCTGGGTTATTTTAGCCAGTCAGTGTTGTGTTCTTTCGTATACATGAGGTACTGTAGTTATACAGTGGGCTCCAAAAGCCTCAAACCATTAAAAACCTGGAATTTTATATATATATATAGTTTGGGGTCAATCAAAAATTAATGCATTTTATTGAGCAAAATTGACAGTGAAGACAAAAAACATTGCTCAAATAAATGTTGTTCTTTTGCAAATTCTATTCTACTCCTTTCTGTTATTTTTTTTTAGATGATCTCAAATCATACTGGAGAATATGACCATCAGGCGTCAAACTTGTGGAGTTCCTGCAGCCCGAGTGCTGCTGTAATTAAAGCAAAAGACATTCTGAAATTTTTGTTAATTTAATAATTTCAACCAAAATAATGTTTGTGCTTGTGATACAAACTTTAATGAAAAAAAAAACAAACAATTTAAGTATAAGTATTTTCACTACTGCTCTCAGACTGTTAAACCCTACTGTACAGTATGTATATATAGCACATACATTTTTCTCTACATGTTCTGACTTTGAAATTCAGATGGATGGAGGTTATTGTACTCCCACAGTGATGCGTGTTTACATTTAGCAGTACATGTGGAGTGTTGTTTCCTAGCCCTCCACACCACTTGTGTTTAGTCTGTCAGTAAGTAGTCTGATTTGGTAGCCTCTCTCCACCCCTTTGCCGTTTAATCAATTTGCAGGATTGTATAAACTCTTAGTGAGGGCGTCTTTGTCCTTTTGTTCCTGCCGTGGCTCTCCTCTCCCCCTCCCTGGAGAGCGTGGGTGGCGTACTGCTGCCAGCCTGGCTTCGGCCCAGGACTTATTTTATTCACACTTTTAATCGCTGGAGTGCTTTATTATTAGGTATAGAATTCCTCTGACCAGGGGATCGTCTAGAGAGGCCTCAGAAATACAGTTAGTGCAATCGTATTAGCTGCACGCTAAAACATATCCGTCAGGCGGTTCTTAACCCCCTGCTAGGCCAGTCTTCTGGTGGTCCTTGTTGGTGCCTGAGGAGAGGAGAGAGAGCTTCTCCATCACCTATAGCAGGCTACTCTAGTATAATTCAAAGTAATCTTTTCCTCCTTGGACAGTCAACATCTTTCAATCTAAATGACGTTTAGGTTCATACAGCAGCAGAATATGTGTGTAAGCTTTGCTTAATATAATGTATATACATTTATGTACTGATAATTGCATTATTTAACCAAACTGACTCGCTTAAATGTACATGACTCACACCTGCATTTATTTAGTGTGAATGGAAACACACTGGACAACAATGCAATAGCATTTCTTCACTCGTACATGCTTGTCTTGTGTGTGTTGCTTTCTTGGAGGGTTGAAATAACTCTCAGAGTTGGAGATATGAGCTGTGTGTCATCAGAAGGTTTTAGATTGAGTTGCTGTCTGTGTGGTCTGGGCTCAACCCAAAGGCTGGGCTCATTGTTGCCAGATCTCACTAGAAAAACAATCAACTGGGTCTGACAAAACAAGCTCAAAATAACTCACTTTCTTCACCAAATAAGTCTAAATAAGCCTAAGTACACAATTACTTTCTGGATATAAGACTAAAAACATTACAATCCGCCATTGCCCATATTTATACATGAAAGAGCCCTGTTACACATATAATAAGTAGACATGGCAACACTGGCTGTAATATACTTGGTTAAAAAATTAAGTTGTAAAGTGTTAACAGTAACACTTTCTGGTCTTACAGAAGTTGCCATCTTTGGTATTTATTTTTGTCATTGTCACTATCGTTACATCACTGTCATATGGATAGAAAAGGTTTGACTTTAGTTGCTCATATTGTAATTCAAGAAGAATTTAATCATGGCTGTTAATGGCTCTGCACCACCTTTTTTACATTTTATTTTGTTTAGTCACTTGTTTCATGTAACAACTGCTGACACTAAACCAATATAAGACGTGCTCTCTGTGGCCACCATGTGGAATGCATAGGTTTGATTCCAGCCATGTCATGTTCTCTGCAAGAAAAAAAGGCCTGGAATAGGTTCAGTAAAACATCACTGGATCTGAAAAGAAAACCAGCGTACAGCTGGATTTCTTCTTCAATATAAATGAACTCTAACGTCTGTCAGGTTTTACCTCGTCCTCCCTTTCCTTTAATCACTGCACTAATAAAACGCAAACCACTTAGTGGAGAATTAGTCGAGTGCGTTCAGCAGGAGCAGTGCAGGATTTGAGTAGCAGCTAACTCTGCTTATTAACTCGAGGCTATCAGACACCGCCTTCGCACTGAAATCCGCAAGACTTTTCCAGATGTTCACTGTTCTGTTTTTATTAGCACCGGGGAAAAGGCATGTAAATCCAGCATGCTTCCACATATACACATGCACGCACACCGTTGGGGACGAAATGAAGAAATTTCTGACAGGTTTTGTTTATCCAGTCATTTAGATGCTACATTTAGACACAAGACATTTTACTGTATTTCCGTGTGCTTTTATCTTGTCCACCAAGCCTGTGAGCAGTTGAGCGGAAATTTGCATTAGTGGACGATTATGAATACCTGTGACAGATCCTCTCTCAACACTCCCAGGCTGCAAATGAATGGTCTCCTACTGTTGACTCGCATGGGAAGACAGGGACCAGGCAATTAGACTTTAGTAGTTAATGTAGAAGCTTCTCCAGGCAGGGCAAGCGGGTTCAACGTTCCTGCTGGGCTGTCGGCAGGTTTTTTCCATCTCAGCTCTCTCACTTGCTCACTTTCTACCTCGACTTCTTTGGAAGGTATCACTTATGACAGCTAACCTGTTGATAAGCCCTTCGAGTTTATCTGAGGGTGAGGATGAAGGCGGGCCCCTCCACGTGGGGTCTCAAAAGTGGAAGCGACTACAGCAGGATGCCACTCGTATTCAACCTTCACGAGCTATAGTACAGTTTTCAGCCTGAATCTGTGCGCTTGCACAGATTTAAAAAGGAGTTAAAGAGATTCAGCAATCTCCTTCAATAGTACGGTGTGACTAAATTTGTAATGAATTATTAAAGAAAGACCCAGATGTGTGCACTGTTGTTGTTGTGCCTGCAGGGGTTGTTGTCCAAGTGCTCTGTGCATTAAGCACGATTCTCATATCCCTGGTGGCTTTGTGTGTGTGTGCAGGCATGTGTGAAAGTGAACCTATCATGGGAGTGGCAGTAGGTAGACTTCCCCCAGAGCACTATGTCTGGCCACTGGCTGATATGACAGGAACATGCTGGTACTGTACTACAGCTAAAGTAAGGCCTGCAGGCCCCGGCTAACTTAAGTCAAACATATTGTCTCTAACAAGCCTCCAGCATGCCATGTAAACGCAAGCCTGTTGTTCTGTGTAGGTACAATCGTACAAGCTCTATCTTGTGACCTTCAAATGAAACGGGACTAACTCCATGTGCACACTGGGCGCAACTGTTGTTGCGTTGCTCTGCAACCGCTTGAGGTTGTAGCATCCAGTGTAGACAGAATTAATTATAATGGGTTTTATTGGCTTTTGATGCATCACTTGAAGTGTAGTAACAGGTGTAAAGCTTGATTTATTGATTTAAATTCAGGTTACATAGATGATTGTGCTGATTTTATTGTGGAAAACACTGATGTAGTGCAAATATTACTATTTTTATTACTGTATTCATTTATTTGGACCAATTCTTACTGTTAACTATTAAATTTTGCCTCTAACTGCTAATTTGCTGCTTATTAATAGTTAGTAAGCTAGTTGTTGCTAGTAGATCTAAAATATAGTCATGCAGAATAAGGCATTAATATGTTCATTATAAGTACTAATAAAACAGCCAATATGCTATAATAATACAGTATGCATGCTAATAAGCAACTAGTTAATAGTGAGAATTGGTCCCTAAACTAAAGTGCGATCATTTATATTTATTAAATATCAAAATGTTCATATTTTAGTTTATGTTTACAGATTAATTGTACAGAATACATCAGTGATAGACCAATATATTGACCAATATATTATTTTTGAGATTATTATCAATTGCCTCTTTCCCATTGTATAAAGCACATTTACTGTTTTCAAATATTTTTAGTTCTTGTGTGGACAAACATAAACATCAATTATTGAGCATAATTTAAAGTATGAAGATGAAAGGTTCACTATTAAACACTCAGTAATATACTGCACAGTATATCAAATATTAACTGATACCAGTACATTAAAAATGTCTGATTTATGAAACCAATATATTTTTCTTCCCTTGTTTTCTTGGAGTACATGCATCAGTTATTTGTAGCAGAACACTGATTCAATGTTCTGACATAAATACACAATCTGCTAGATGTCATGTTACAGATTGTTCGAATTGTAATATGCAAGTGCATTTTTACAATAATGTTTCCTCCAAATGTCTTGTTTTACAGTCGTCCCTGTGCGTGTCGTCTTATTATTTCTCAGGCTCATTAAGTTGCCGCTAGCCGGGTTTAAATTCAGCTGTCCAATTAGCAGCGTGCTGTGCGGTGCTGTGGGTGTTGCACACCTATTTCTCTTATGGAATTCTGAAGGATTATTCATCTTATTTCTACCAGGGGTCCTGAGTGTTCGCAGTCTCTCTCTGCAGAGGTAAAATGTTACAACCAGCCCTTTAGCAGCCACATATGCATGCCATCAGTCAGGCAGCAGAAATGCAGTGCAACAGAGCAAGTGTGGAGGACCATTCCTGTCAGATGCTCTGTTCTGTCACATCCAAATTACATACTACCAGCACAGTGTTAATCAATGGATTTTTGAAATATTAAAATCTCCTATACCACACCACACAGATGCTGGCACAGGCACCTACTGTAAATGAGGTGCTGGAAGGTCTTGGGGGATGCTCGGGAAGATATATATATATTTTTTGTTGTTGTTATGACTAGGTTTAGAGTCCCGGTGTCAAGCCTTTCTATTTCCTAAGAGTTCATTTTCAATGTAAAAAGGAAATGCATATGTGTGTGTGTGGGCAGCATTGCCAACTGTGCTGTTTGTGATTCTCATACCCTGTTTGATACCCTCTCTCTTTCTCTGTCTCTATTAGATATTTGTGGTGACAGTGTGGCTTTGGGAGCTGTTCATGCTACCTCTCTTCCTCCTTCTGCTCATTGGCTGGAACTACTTCCACATCACACCAGGCATGGCCAGCTACAGTCAGGACTTGGTGAGTGCTGTGATGTCGCCCACTCAGCTGTACAGAAAATGCTCCCTAATAAGGCAGAGTCAATGCTGGTGACTCACAGGATTAAGAAACAAGCATCCGTTTTAAACCTCACAGATTCTATTGAAGAATGATTACAAATTAATAGACTTTCTGTCTACAGTAGACAGTGTTGTCATTTGTTTTTCACAGCCAAACATGAACAATATATGATACAATACAGGAAAAACATTAATGCTGTGACATTATTACAATTTCAAATAATTATTTTAAAATGCAATTTATTCCTGTGATGGCAAAGCTGCATTTTCAGCATCATTACTCCAGTCTTCAGTGTCACATGAACCTTCACAAATCTAATATGCTGATTTTGTGTTTAAGAAATATCAACAGTTATGCTGCTTAATATACGTAAAATGTGATATATTTTTGAGGATTCCTTGATAAAACATTTTTAATGTCTTTAATGTCACTTTTGATCAATTTAATGCTCCCTTGCTGAATAAAAGTATTACTTAGAATTATAAAACTTGCTGACCCCAAACTTTTGAACAGGTGTGTAAGTATTATTTACATTTAGCCATTTATCCAAAGCAACTTACAAATGAGGACAATAGAAGCAATCAAAACCAACAAAAGATAAGCAATGAACACGCAATATGTAAGTGCTGTGACAAGTCTAGGTTAGCCTAACACAATATACGTAGCAAGTTTTTTTTTTTTTATAATAAATAAAAAGAAAACTAGTAGATAGAATACAAAAAGAATAGGGAATGGTAGTGTTAGAGAGTCATTATTTATAATAAATTAAAAGAAAATAAGTAGATATAATAGGCAAAGAATAGAGAATGCTAGTGTTATAGGCACTTTTTTTCTTTTTAAATAAAACAAGTAGTTTGAATAGAAAATAGAAATGTTTTTGCTTAAAGAAAACAAGTAGATAAAATAGAATTAGAATAGTGCTAAATTTAGAGGGTCAAATGTATTATATTCATAGTAGTAAAACAAAAAATGACTGTATATTGTACCATTATGCTATATTATTTCATGGCTAGTTGTCAAACAAACAAACAAACAAACAAGAAATATTAATTTAAATTGAAATGATTTCATTATGTAACATGAATGAGACTGGGGTCTTACAACTTAAAACAAGTGCAGAATGTAGGAATCCTGATATACAGTACACTTTATACATTATACCATCATCTGAATGTTGCTAATGAAGTATTCCAGTGAGCCATTAGGTGCAATTTATATCACATTACAAGACTAAAAACAGTCTTTTTGGAGTCTTTTTACAGCATTTCTAAAGACATTAATTGGTCAGTCCATCGTAATTAGATCATGTAGTCTATGAATTCGACATTCACAAAGGTTAAGATGTCTGAGATGCTCCTATCACCCTTGGTTGTGAGTTTTAACATAGCCGTCACACTTTAAGTGACCTTCATCTCCAGTGGGTTGTATAAACTATATTTGAGTCCTTACTCAGAATGTAGCAGCTCTTTGTGCACCAGCAACCCATCTCAGTGCGGTATCTCAGGCTCGGGGTGGCAACATTAAAGTCAGCATCACCTTGTGCTCACCCCTCGGCCTAGCAGAGACAGAGCGCCACGGCTACATTCAATAGCCTTCGGAGGGTCAGGGATGGCTTGATAGAGAGTGATCTAGGCACCCGAATGGCTGAGATTAAATGCCTTCCTTTTGGTTTCAGGTGCATGTGTGAATGTGTGTACGTGTTTATGTTGTGAAGAAATGAGATTGCTTGGTTGTGACATCGCTCTTGTGAGGAAGGCCACTCTTATTCACCTCCTCCTTTTGTGCGAGGTCACCCGAGAGGCAGTTGCTACGGCAACAGGGCCTCTCCCAATGGGGGTGTGTATACAAGCGAAGGTTTCATTACGAGGTGTTTGTTAAGAAAATGCTCCATTGCCCACGTGTGTCTCAATCTCATCCGCTCTCTATCTCTTTCTCCTTCTTTTGCAGGAGAACATGTCCATGGCCGAGGACGAGGACGAGGATGAAAAGGTATTTTGCCGGTGCCACGCGTGGTTTTTGATTAACCGCTGACTTTTATAGAACCTGTCCTTGGGGTGCTGTATAGATGGGCTGTACGCTGTACCTTTAATACTGCATTTAACTCAGAACTGCAACTTAAATATGTTCAAAATGAGGACAGACGATTCAGCAAGCCCATTTTCCCTCCAGTACTTTCACACTAGTCCTCTGGGAATTCGTGCTCATACGACAAATGGATTTGGTTGCTTTGCTGTGGTCCTTTGAAACGCAGAAATAAGCACAGAACGGCATCATTAATTGAAGTTTGCCTTCCGCTGGGGAATAGAGGCATTGTAAGGATTTTGAGGCAGGCATGGCTAAATAGGGAGGCTGGACTGCAGTTGAACTCCCCCTTTTTGCATTTTATTTTTTAATGCTTAAGATGAGTCATTAGACTAATTACAAATTCTCCCAAATCTGCTTAGATCCAATTATTCTTAAAATATTCAGTCATTAGAAACAGTACAAACATCTTTATTTAAAAAAAAAAAAAACACATTTAAGCTGGTATGTAGGGCTGATGTGGAAAATGGGGACGGAATCCAGTCATAAAAATAGAATTTAATGTATAATGTGGAAAGTCATGGAATTTTCTCAATTTTAGATGAATAAATCAAAAGTAGGTTAGTACACTTAAAATCAAAACACGATGTGGACTAGTTTCTGTAAATATTAAGCTGCACAAAAACTGTTTAAACATGAATCCTGCATGTTCTGCGTCTCTGTGTGAATGAATGGAGCAGATGCACTGTTTCGTTTACTACACACATACTGAAGCGCTTGATGCTCGCGGTGTGCTTTTCAGCATCTGCCGCCTCAATATATGAGTACATGAACATATAAACAATATCAAGAACTGCTCTTAGACTCACTTAATGAGCATTTTACCATTTCTTTTTAA
Source organism: Tor tambroides (assembly GCA_021397915.2). Taxonomy (NCBI): domain Eukaryota; kingdom Metazoa; phylum Chordata; class Actinopteri; order Cypriniformes; family Cyprinidae; genus Tor; species Tor tambroides. The sequence continues at coordinate 26,531 of JAFVLL020008038.1, read as the reverse complement.
GAAAACTATCGTCATATCATATACAGACAGAAACTTAAAGGGTTAGTTCACCCAAAAATGAAAATTCTGTCATTAATTACTCACCCTCATTTCGTTCTGTGTCAGCTGCGCCACACGGAACGAAAACAAGCCGAACGAAGCCTACGCTGTTTACGTTCAGTGGATACTCTCCAAAACGGCGCCAGGGTGACGCGGAGGAGACGAATTGTTGAATAAAGTCGTTTTTTTTCTTTTGCGCACAAAAAGTATTCTCGTATCTTCATAAAATTATGGTGGAACCCCTGATGTCACATGGATTATTTTACCGATGTCCTTGCTACATTTCTGGACCTTGATCGTGTAAGGACACTTGCTGTCTATGGAAGGGTCAGAGAGCTCACGGGATGCATCAAAAAGATCTTAATTTGTTGTTTTCCGAAGATGAACGGAGGTCTTACAGGTTTGGAACGACATGAGGGTAAGTAAATGATGACACAATTTTCATTTTTGGGTGAACTATCCCTTTAAAGCCCGGTACACACCAAGCCGACGCCGACAAACTATTGGCGACGAAAGCAGACTGTGAGGTCGGCACCTCGACACCCGACGGCCAAGTAGCACGTCCGTTCTGCTCCTTTCTCACGCACTGGTTCGCCAGCTGAACAGCCAATCAGAATGATCAGATGGCCCGACTGACTGACGAGCTTCGACGCTGATTCAACGTCGAATCGGCCGAAAAAACCCAGACGAAGACCAACTTCAGCCGACGGCGCGGAACACACTGAGAAAACTTAGTCGGCCGACGAACAAAAACTGCCCGACGGCCGACCGTCTGCTTGGTGTGTACCGGGCTTAAAGGTCTTCACAGCAACCTGTCAAAATAAGCATTCAGTTTAACTTGAAGAAACTGTAACAAAAATATATTACTTAATGATAGTGCTACTACTGTTAATAAAATTATTATGAAAACATTATTTTTTTAAGGAATATTTACCAGAAAATTATTTACCAGAAAAATGTACACTAAATACACAACAGTAGTTCTGGAAAAAAAAAAAAAAAAAAAAAAATATATATATATATATATATATATATATATATAAATATAATATATATATATATATATATATATATATATATATTTTTTTTTTTTTTTAATAAAATCATTAGAGATGCATTTGATTATTAAAATTTTATGAAACCATTAAAATGGAATCCAGAAAATTTATGGAACACAGAATTTGTTAAAAATAAAACTGAATTTGAGAAATAATAAAACATTTCATAGGGCCTTAAAAACATTTTTTGTTAAACTTTTAATAAATTGCTGTGAAATATTGTAAGTTTCACGATTTCAATTAATTAGACATGCTTTTTGGTAAATAAAATTTTTAGAGTGTAAAAAAATTAAAACTGAAAAAAAAAAAAAAAAATGAAATCGAGAAAAATTAAAATAGAAAAAACGGAGGAGGGGGGTAATTTAGGAAGAAATAAAATGGATTTAATAGGGCCCTAGGTATGGTTTCATTGTTTGGCGCATGTGGCTGGTAAACGGTCACAATGGTCAAAATCTGAATGCCGAGTGCTGAATAAATTCATAATGAGTCAGGGCAGGCTCATAATCATTTTAGTCTGCGCTGTCTGATTCGGAGAAGAACGGGTTAACAGGAAGATAATGCGTTATTGCTTTCTGACTTGGATGTGCGGAAGTGCGCAGCTCTGAGCCTCCGAGCGCTGACCCTTGTGCTGTACGGCTAGGGCCTAGGATTCATATCCATAATGTGCTCAATATATTCTGCTATGATGACCGCAGGCTAGCTTCATCTGTTGAGAGGAACCCCTCTGTTAAAAACAGCTTCCTCTTCCAAATCCTATCCAAGCCAAGCAGATAATTCACGGATGAAACGCATGATATGTGTGTGCAAGCACATTAGCTTACGCCCAGCAGCTAAACAATTGTAATATATCTTGGAGGGAGAAACAAGAAAAAAATAAGTCTAATAAGTATGTGGATTGTGAATGTGTGCATTTAAATTAAGCTAATGTCATAAAAATTATATTAGTTTAGTTTATTTATATAATTAGCCTGAAATATTACACCTTGCGAGTCCATTCCCATGCATTTATTTATTTTTATTTCATTATTTATTATTATTAATTAATTATAATTACGGGTTTTTTACACCCTTTCACGTCTTGTGTAAATGAAATATCTCCTTTCGTTTATTTAATTACCCAGATGTCCATGTTTATTTTAAGTTGTCAGCTCTAATTTAAGGTGGCTTGTTTCAAAGTCCCATTTTGTTTTTTTCACTTGGACTTCAGTATCACGCAGGCAGATCAAACAGTCTAGCTTTACACTTCCTATCAAAGTCATCGCAGCTAATGTTTTGGGGTTGGAGAATGATCGGTGTTAAATTTGATCACTTCAAAAGCGCCGTTTTTTCCTACTCTTTGGTTAACGTGGGGATAAAGGCTGTCCCCTCTGAGAAGGTTACGATTACCGCCTGTTTTTCTGTGTGTTTTCCCCTGGAGGACGTGAATATGTAAACCTGCAGCCGAGCGGCGCAGATGCAATGGAATGAAGCTAAAGAAAGCCGATAGGAGAGGCCGCGATACTGCTGAAATAATACACAACAGATCTCCTCTATGAGCACGAATCTGTCCTGGGGGAGAGAGGGAAAATTACAAATCACGTGCTGCAATGTAACTTCCCTTCGGCTTTCGGTATCACTTATGTTGACGCTGGTTTAATCACATCAGAAAACAAGAGGATGGAAGAGAAAACAACAACCCGCTGGATGTGTGTCCCGTATGACCAGGAGGCCCTGTTCGCTTGGGCCTGGGCACAAGGTCACTTAAGAGTACCATGCTTTGGTTAGACAGGCAGAGAGCTGACCCCCTTCTTCCGCCGCATCCAGGGTACCATCGGGTGGTCTCCTAACCCGCAAGCCCTCTCCCCCCTCACATCTAACATATCACCTTCAGTACATACCACAAGGACAGAGTGTTGATGTCATAATCATTGTGTATTCCAGAGTGCACAATCCTGTGACATATCCATTTGGGAGCACTGGGTGTTTTGTGCTTGTTTGTACTCTGGTTGTCAGCTTTAACAAACCCATTTGCAACACATTTTGCCAATAACACAGGTGTTTTATTTAGGTGCGTTCCTCTGGTTATTCCATTGTGGAATAAGTGAGTCGTGAATATTTGCACCAGCTTTGAATGAATATTCAAATTTGACGCCATTTACCCAATTAAAGGAATGTTAAATGAACCCTGCCTTGCGGTATTTTGATTGTGCCGAGCATCCCTGTGAAACTGCATTTTCTGTTTGCCTTTGTGCAATCTGTTCCCTATTAAGCCAACATAAAAGTTATTTGACAATTTCATCTGAATTGAGAAAATGATCTGACACTGGTTTTCTAATCAGTAGACGTGTAGCTCGGATAGTTTATTTCTGCTAAAAAATTACTTTCCACCTCAGAGGCGGAAAAAAGGATGTTTGACTTCAAGGGGGTTCAGGGAGATGAATCGCAGTAGTCCAGAGAACCTGTATATTGCGCTTCTATGAATGCTTACACTGTTATCTTTTGGTCTCCTTTAATATGAATATTTGATGTTTGTCATTTTAAAAACTTACAGCTATACCAAAGCAATCTGTGACAAATGCTGCCAAACGTAGTGACCCATAAAGATTTTGGACACTTAAATCACACTTTAAAATATCATTAGATAACAAAATATCACAGCAAACAAACAAAAAGGCCTTTGGAACTGATGTCATTTTTCTAAGCCTTTTTTTTTTCCAAGTTAGTTTGAAGTGGATGTATTAAGTCAGTGCTGTTTAGGTGTCCTTGCAGAGTAACCACAGGTGGAGCTCATCACATTAACTATTTAGTATTTTTGAACAGCAGATCTTTTATAATCTTACGGTTTACAACACATTATATTAAGTAGCTCGCATTGGGGAAAGACTGAAAAAGTTCAAATGTCATACTTTTTACTCAACTGTAGGGGTGTAACGGTACACAGTACGGACATCATGGTTCGGTTCATGTAGTAAAACAAACAATGCAGTCAGTCACTGGCGATCAATCCAAAAGGGGGCGCACTTGGTAACGCAACGATAACTGTCACAACAGGAAAGAGCAGAAGAAGAGACAAATCTATGCACCAACCCAAAACAGATTGGCACGCAAGGGCTCGAAGAACCGCCTGCTTGTTTTAGGAAAGTTTCAGGTTCTGGAGGTGCACCGGTCGACCGGCTATTAATCGGAAGCGGTTATTTTGGCCGATCTCTATTCCAGAATTGCACACAAACTGCATTGCAATCAATTCCCCACATGCAATTTGTGTGGAATTTTTATAAAGTATGTAAAGAGGAGAAAATACTGTACCAGGCAAATCAAGCTCACTGTTTGTGATGCTCAAAATATAGGAAAACAAATATGTACGGGTTTATATGAACGTACCTTTGAGAGGAACTGACCGTCTTCATTTTTCCATGGCATTTTCTTTTCCTCTTACCTCCATATAATGCATATTTAAGTAATGTTTATAAGCCAGCTGCTTTGTTTACAGTGATAACCAAAGGCACTATATCTCTGCTGTCCCATAAGCGCCACCTGCTGTCAGAGAATAAATTTGCATTTTCACTCAGTCCGTCTGCTGTTTTTGTTTTGTGCAGGTGTCTTATTTAGCATAATTTCACAAATAATTTTGCTTTAAATTATACAATCTAATTCCAATCGTAAACAACTGCTCATGCTACATGCATGTTTCCTGTTGTACCAAACTCGTATCAAACCATGACCCCAAAACGTTACCCCTACTGAATTGTGCTCATAGGTTTACCTAGTAAATATCTGTTCTGTTAGACAGCAAAGTTTATGATCTCACTTATGAGCTGTAGAAAGGACCAGAAAAAAACCTTTTTGTTATATTCATTAATAGTTAATTATTATTTTCTAATTACCTAGCAAACTTACTTATGTTTTCCTTGAAAAGGGACTTTGGGATTAATTAAAATATACGCCACTTGGTTTGATATTTTGTTATATAATATATGACTTAAGTGTTCAAATATGTTTTGGGAGCACTGTAAGTTCATTTTTCTTGCGGTTGGACGAGAGTCACACTGTTCATTAAGCAAAGAAACACTAAAGACATTTGAGCTGATATCAAGCACAGTTGATACACTGAAAGAATAAATCTCCTTCTGCACTTTATCCTCCTTTGACACTTTCCTCACAAAGCAGGGATTTGAAATGACTCATAACAGGAGGCATGTTGATTTTCTCTTGATTGATATCCTAGTCTCTATGTTAGGACATGCTGTGTGCTGAGTGGAGGCATGACTGGCTTCCTATGGTTTCCTGTGTCTGGGGCCGAATGGAGAGTGACAGTGGGGAGTCTGGACTGAGCTTTCCCAAGGGCCGGCTCACCGGGGCCGCCGTCTGGGGGACGGTCGCTTAGACGAACATATACAGCGCTCGATCACACGTTTGTCTTTCGAACCACCCCCATTCACTCATTTATTCTCTCGCTCCGTCATTACTCCTGTCATTATTTTCTCCTTTTGATGTGAGGGCTTCTTGTTTTTCTCTCTTTCTCTTTCTTCTCTTCCCCCTTTGGAGAACTATACTCATGGGCTCTTATGCCAGAGGAATCTCTGATGTGATCATGTTGCTTTGGACGTTAGATTACCCTAGCAATCTTCTTTAAGTAAAATGGAATAGAATTTCTCTCTTTCTTTTTTTTTTTTTCTCATCGAAAGTCCATTTAGCCCATGTCTCTGAATTACACAGCAACCCAATACTGTGTGATGCATCAAATACAAGAAGACAATGGGATTTCCCATCTCTCTTACAAGAAGTAAAAACATTGCTTTGTATAACAGGATTACACTCAGACATTGCAATCTTTCTCCCACGAGCTCGGATACAGAAAACGATAAATCCAATGATTTCAACCCTGCACTCAATCTTGCCATAAGGTGGGCAACTCTTAGCTTTCGTACGCCAAGAACTGGTACTCGAAAAAGCTCGCACCCCAGGAAACATGCCAAGACTTGCCCGGCAGAGACTCGCGGATTAGACGACCTCGCAAGTTGGCATCTTATGCCGTCTGTGTTCTCGAACTCCCGAGTCCCTCTCTCACTGTATGCTTTCTGATTGCCATTTTTACATCTTTTTCCTCCTCCGCTTAATCTTCGATTGTGATGCACCTTTATTGTTTGCGCCTGACGAATGCTGAAATACTCCCAGATCCGTGACAGCTCTGGAGGAGAGGCTGACACATTTTCATGTCTGAGGAGATGTTACAGAAGCTCATTACAGGCCATTGACTAGAAGAAATACTGGTGATGGCACTCTGGAAATAAACTGCTCTTCCTTTGTCGGCGTCTAGCAGCTGACTTCCCTCATCAGTCTCTGTCTTTTTTTTTCTTTCTCTTCAGGAATCAGAGAAAAAAGGACTGATGGAAAAAATCCACATGGTTCAAGAAATTGTGCTTACAGTTCAGAACACTTTAGATGAAGTGGCTTGCATTGGGGAAAGAGTGAAAAAGTAAGAACAGAGCATTTTATACCTTTAGGAAGCTCACGTATGCAGTTATGCTCGTAAGCTTACATGCTGTAAGTTTTTTGTTGAATAGATTCATTCATCGTTTTTTTTATGAACCCTCTATTAAAAATACTGTTTTATTGGCACATTCAAGTTGAAACAAATTGGATTAAATTTATAAAGACCAAAGATTTCTTTGTTGGTAAATACCTTCCTAACATATGATTTATCTAAATCCTCAAATCCATTTTTTTTTTTACTTAAGTGACCTATTCCTATTTTGATTATTTATGCCTTTTCGTCTAATAATGCACTTTTTTGTCTACTTTATTCATACAATATTACACCTTCAATCTCCAAAATTTGATGGCTTCTCAAAACCGTATGGCTTTATTATAATAATCTTAGATTTTTATTTTATTTTGCACTAAAATTCTGATGTAGGAAGGTGCATGTTAACCTGAACTGTTAATGTATTAATATAGCATTTATGTACTTGTACAGTATGTACATTTAATTTGTGTGTAAATTAACTCGGCTTGTGTCTCCATCGACAGCACATTCAACTGGTCAGTACCGTTCTTGTCATTCCTGGCCTGCCTGGTTCTGTTTCTGGCGACTGCCGCCTTGTACTACATCCCACTGCGGTACATAGTTTTAGTGTGGGGTAAGTAAGTGAGACACCATGTGTAGCCCTTTCACCCAATCATGCGTGATACTCCAGTGCTGTTGTTAAGCTGTCTCCACTTTCTTTTAAATGGAAGTCATGCAGAGGTGTTTTAGAAAGAGTCACACTTTACTGTCTCTGAGCTTTGAGCTCAACTCTTTTACTGACACCTGACGAAAGCTATTTAAAAAGTGATCCATTTCCATAACTCTACCTGTGACAGCTGATCAGAATCATGAACATGATCCGCCTTTGGCTGGGAAGGCCAACTGCACCTCTCCTGACTGAGCCTTTGTAAACTTTTGAAAGTTTGATGATCTCTCTACAGTAAGAGAGAAAGAGTGAGCGAGCGAAGGGATTATTCTGCTGTTAATGCCCCTAATTTCACTTATGATGTTTGGTTTTAAAGTATGCAGGAAAAAAAGAAAAATGTACACATTCTTATATATAAAAAAAACAAAAAACTTTTTTGCCTTAAATATGAAATACTACATATTTGGGGTTAGATAATGTTTATAAAAGACGTCTGTTTGCTTACTAAGGCTGTATTTATGATTAAAAATACAGTAAAAATATTATTGCAATTTAAAATGCATTTAAAATATATTAAAATAGAATGATCCTTCAGAAATCGTAATTTGCTGATTAGCTGCTCAAGAAACTATTCCTATTATTATCAATATTGAAAATGTTTTGTGGAAACATTGTATCAGTGTATCAATGTTTTTGTGGAAACAGTGATATATATATTTTTTTTTCCAGGATTGTCTGGTGAATAGAAAGTTCAAGAGAAATTTATTTATTCATTGTAACATTATACATGTCTTATTGTCACTTTTGATCAATTTATGGTGTACCTGATGAGCATTAATGTATTATTATTTTTATGTTTAAAGAATGTTCCTATCTTCAAATGGGAAAATTATGAAAATTTGTTGGTCAGATAATGTGGGATGTTTTCAATGTTGGCTCAGTGATGTCGCTGTTGCCGTTATATGGCATCATACGGTAGGGTGAACCGTGATGACCGTATAGCAGACCACATGTATGTATTTATATGCACGTATGATCACAAACAGTATGAATTTTATACAGCAGATAAAGTGACAAATGTTTGTTGGGTCAAGGTTTGTTTTGTCAGTAAGATACGTGCAGGTGCGGCGGATAACTTTATTAATTCACGCTTGTTTTCACAGGTGTTAACAAATTTACCAAGAAGCTTTTCAACCCATATGCCATTGACAATAATGAAATACTGGATTTTCTCAAGAGGGTGCCTTCTGATGTTCAAAAGGTAAGGGTCCAGTTTTACATTTAGAGAGAGAGGGAGGGACAAAGACAAGGAAGGAATTCCCTGAAGATGTCTGCACTATTTGCACTAACAGAATTCCCAAGTGTTACCCAGGATATTTCCTCTGGCTGTGTTTGATTATTAATGGACTCGCGCCTTTAAAGGCGGCCCCCGGCCCAATTATTTCCCAGCATGTCTTGATGGAGTCACCCGGCTGCCTGGATGGGGTCCGCTCTGATCTATCCTCGGCCGTAACGCTTCAGCCTTGTCCCTGATTATCAGTTTTGTCGGCCTGTGATAAAAGAAGGGTGCTGTAGAGGGTTCAGGGATTGGCTAAGGGGTCGGTGTCTGCACACTGGCAGCGTGGCGCCCCCCGTCACATCAGGTTGAAGGACTCGATTAATGAAGTGTTGAGCCAACGCCGTCCTGCTGGGCACCATATGTGATGAAACATTATCCATGGCTGATATGTCATTCGGGGTTACATCATAAGCCCGCGGACGTGCAGCCAAACGCTGAGAGTCTCGCTCTGTCTTTCGGACCTTGAGTGAGATTCTGAAGTCGGGATGCTGCTGTCACGAAGCGTTTTGCGTAGGATACTCCTCTCCATCAAGAAGGGTATTTAACTGTTGTCAGTGCTTCCTGTCCTGCTCAGATACTGGAGAGCTTGAGTGATTGGCTCAGACGAACCTCCCGGGACGAACCTCTGCAACTTTACGTTAACATATGTCTGTGTGGTTGGATGAAGCCAGCATGACACACTGGTTTTGGCATGTGGAAGCAGCAAGTTGGCAAAACAAGATGGAAACCATTGCTGAGTTTTTAAGCCTTTTGAAGTATGTTTTCGTGCTTGGATGAACTGCCTGCTGTTCATTTAAATGGAACGCACCAAAAACGGGAAGACAGAATGATCTTTAGTGAAAGCAAAAAAGCTCATGCCACTTTTTAAAGAACAAAATGCCAATAAAACGGCACAGTGGTCATTAAGCATACCAATAAAGACCAAAAAGGTATGCAAATCCTCGCTGTCCCCATTAAGTTTAACATGTCCGAACCTTTATGCTAAAAATGGACTGACCAAATAAACAGCACATTACAAAAGCTCAAATTAACTCCTGTCTCACGGTTCCGAAAATGACTTGGCAATTAGTGCCTCTGCTGTTCTTCAAACGCAAACCCTCAAAACTGGACTTCATACAGCGGCCCTCTGTCCTAAAATAAGCAGCATCTGTCAGTTCTGAGGACAGTTTCATGTTCTGAGGCTGCCGTGTCTCTTTGTTCCCTGTGCTCCATCTCCCATTCTCATAATCAGGGCCTGGTAATTAGTGTGCAGTCCCTACCTTACAGATACACCTCCAGGTTATTGTTTAGAGGAGAAACAAACAAGAAAAGCATTTGGACGCATTCTCCACGCTTTCGAGTCCCATCAGCCTCATGCCGTATTTAATTATTTGTTGATGCTGTATGTTGTTTGGACTGAACGGTGGCCTTGGACAAGAGAAGATGCCATTTTTAGAAGCTGATGTTGCTCTTAGCTGTGAAAGCAAAATCACAGGGAATGCTTTTGGAGGTTATTACGATCCTGGAGCACTTGTGCTCAATAATGTAACCAAAATGTTTAATATGATGTATGTATTGATAGTAGTGTTCGACCAATATGGATTTTCTGATGGCAGATGCGGATATCTTGGAGAGCCGATGACCAATGTAAAGCCGATATATGGTATCACACTCATTAATTTAAATATTATAACACATGCTGCAATTAAATTTATAATTATTTTTTACTAAATTAGAAATATCTGAAAAAGAATCTATATGAAAAATTCTGGATTTTCTGAAGTTTGCAAGATTCACAGAAATGAATATTAGATGGTTAAAGATTGGTTTAAATAATATAAATGCATATTTACTAAATGCTGACATCATATGAAGAAATTTTACAGTGTCTGCTATAAAATGCTATAATACTTTTTCATATACCGTGTCCTTTAACAGTTCTTTCTAATAGTGTATTAAATAGCTCAATCAACCACTAGTATTGAATGACCAGCAACTTTGTAATTGAAATGCAAATGTATCTGGAATGCAACTTTAAATTTGGTACATTATCCCATTAATTAGTCATGGGCTAAAAAGTGTCATTTTCACATGCCGAATCATTACATTATGACTTGATTCTTTTTGCAGAAAGAGAAGGACTGACTTTTAAGTCATATAGCAACTTCTTATTAAGCGTTCAAAAGATGTCTTTTGAATGGCAGATCTGAATGTTTAATTGCAGTCTAGTAGTTATGCTGTGCGCTGCAGGAAAAATCTTTATTCAGTTTCTCAAACCTAGTGAAACTCTACTTTCATCATGACGACCTTCACCTCCGACCTGAGTTCACTCCCTGCTTTAAGTAAAGTAAACAGCATGTTCATCTGAAACGGGGGAAGTGTGTGATCATCTGTAACCGCAATGCCCCAGCCAGAGCCGTACAGGCACTTACTCCTGCCTACAAGCTGCTATAATTAGTCTCCAACAAACTTTTCTCAGGAAGGACACAACTCGCAACTCCTCGGTTTGTGAGGACCTAAGACAGCGGGGTCTGCTCAACCGGTATAGTTCCCTTATAGGTGGGGGTGGTGTAGTCACCGCTGTGTCGGTACGGAACCCTTGACTTTTCAAATCTTTCCTCCTTGTGATTAATCCCCTCTGCTCCTGTGTTTAAAAAATGATTCATTACAGCCGCGCCCGCCTGGCTTTCCCCCTGCACCGGCTCTCCTCTGGGGAGCCATTACCGTGAGCGGGCCTCAGCTCCGATTACCTGCGTCTGACCAAAGAGCTGTTTGTTTTTACAGGTGCAGTACAGCGAGCTGAGAGCTGAGCTCGGCAACCAGGGCCCAGCGAAGAAGAAACGCTTGCGCTGAAACCCGATGGACGTGTCGGATGAAAGGGACGGATGGCGTTTCAAGACACGGTCTGTTTAAGTCATAATGCCCCGTGCGAGTGGAGGAGGAGCCCCCTTGTGCCAAACCATCCCTATTTCCACTGAGGTGTATTCATCGGTTGTGTGTTACTGTGTGTGTGTGTGTGTGTGTGTGTGTGAGAGAGTGAGAGAGGGGCCCCTCCTGACGGGGCCTTTGGCCCTCTTGAACTCACATGGTCACAGTGTTTGAGCATATGAAGGTAAAGATGGGCTTCACCAGCCTCTGCATGTGGTCATGCTGAAATGCAATGAAACATGACACAGCCTTTTCATATATTAATGTATTTTTAGACACCGCATTCTGGTTCATTTAACAAACGAAAAATTTGCCACGAAACATACGCCACATACGTGCTTCCTGTTGCTTGCATTTACAGCAGGGAATATTTAAATGAGGGCCAAATGTATTTATGATATACTTGTTTAAACAGTTTTAAATGCCATTTAACATTTTTAGTCACGCAAAAGCAGCCTACTGTTCAAAAACGTCATTTTATAACGTATGCTGTTATTTTTTTCTGTATATCTTCCATGTTTTGTACATTTATACAGCAGATAAAGATGAAATGAAGATAACTAAAAAGTTTGACTCTTTAAATGTGTTTTTCTTCCCTCACGTCCTTAACTCTGTGTTATTTGTGAAAGATACACACAAAGTATTATTACCCAGCCCACACTTCAGAAGAGGATGCTGGTCACTGTTGGAGGAAAACATCAAAGTCTCTGTGTGTCCAGAGCAGTCAGCTAATGCACCGCTTTTGTAGTTCGCTGACAATAACAAGGTCCAAATGAGAGAGCTCATCTCTCATAAAGAGGGAGGGAGATTGAGAGAGAGAGAGAGGAAGAGAGTATATACACACTCCATACCCCGCACTTAGCGTCTCCCATTTTCATTAAAATCACCTCCAGTGCCTAATGGCTCTCTACTAGACCCATCACTCTGTAGTGTTAGCACCAGTGATGGGGCTTCAAGTAGAGCAAATGGAGATTTCCTGCCTCATCAACTTATTTATTCATATTACAGACATATTCCAGCCTCTCCGCTATCAGAGAGTCATTTTTACAGAAAGCAACATTTCCAAAGGGGTGCACCTTGAATGTTGGCATGATTTGAAATTAATATTAAGCGATTATTAACATATTAATAAAGTGAACAGCGAGCACCGTGTTCATTTACAGCGCTAAGTTTTGTCCTTCGCCTCGATGTACAGACAACTTTATCAGAGCGAGCCGGGAAAAGTTTCTTTCAAAGAAATGTAAAACCGAACAGAAAGAAGAAACTTCCTCAGATGTCGTCCGCTCGCCTGCTCTCCCTCAATAATTTAGCGAGCGAGGTAAATAGCCGAGCGGACGCTTTGTAAAAATAGCCGTAGCCATACAGATGAGCCCGAGACCCCAGCTCAGGGAGTTTGTTCAGACTGATTGGAGTGCTCAGCATCCCAGCCTGCCCCCCTCCGTCTCTCCCACCCTCCCTTCACTCCTCTGCAGTTTGGTGCTGGTGAAAGAGCATCGGTTGGTGCAGCGTGAAGAGTTTGATTGGCTCTCAGGGACCTGCTGGAGCCTGGGGCTATCTCTTTTGACAGTCTGATAGAGACATCACGGCACTCTCCCAGGAGCTGCCACCGGGGGTCCGATTCAAAGCGAGGGGGAGTGGAGGTGACCCGCGACGCCCTGACAAGAGAAATCCCACACACAAACTCCTGCACCGACTCCACTGGGGGGCCACGGAGAGGGAGCACAAGGAGGGGAGGGCCAGTGTCCCTTAGCTCAGTAAATGAGACCCCATCAGATGTCTGCGTGAGGTGAAACCAATTAAACAATGCTTGCAGGAAAGCGCTAGTCATCGGGTTGGCACCAAAACTTGAAAGCGAGCCTCTAAGTGGATGTGAAGTGTTTGTGCTGGAGGAGAGCAGCGGTCTTCAAAAATTCAAGACCATCTCAAACACGCAGATGAAATGAGAGGCTGCCGATTGGAATCTCGTAAAGAGAGGCCCGACGCAGCATTCATCTCCGAGAGCTCGTGTTGACAAGTGTTTTTGGGTAAACTGCCTTGATGAAAATCTTATGCTTTGATGCTGCAGACATTTAGAAAAGTCAAGTTGGGGGCCGAAAATGAATGCACAAAATATTAGCACACCCTCTAACATTCAGTTCTCAACTGTCAACTAAACAGCTCTAAACATCATCAACAGTGAATAGTTTTTTTAATAGGTTGTTTCAACAAAAAACAATTATGTCATCACATGGCCTGTGACATTGTGGTGTGGTGTATTAAGACGACTGAATTTTATAGATAAGTTCATTGAAAAAAAATCCTTAAAATAAAGATTTGATTGCTAATTATTAAAGGATGCTCTCTTCTTCAACTTTAATGTTAAATATGCACTAGAGATCCATTATAGAGACTATAGAACTATAGATCAACAGTTTTATACACGTTTTGGATAGAAAAGTGCAATCAAAATCAAATCAAATCAAATAAAAAATAAAATAAAATAGAAATTCATACATGCCCTTGAGATTATTTATTTATTTAACCTGTGTCCTCCTCAGTGGCTTCATTTTTGATTTCTAATTTGTGGCCAAAAAAGTGACAAAATTTGACAAAAACAGACTATTTTATTATAATTTTGAAACTTGCTTTAGTCACAAATTGTTTTCGCAATATTTAATTTTTTTATTACATTAAATTTTCAACTTGGATAGAAACCTAGGTAGTGATGGAGGACAATGGAGACAATACAATACATGGCGGAATAATCCCCCCCTCTCCTCCTGTGTTGTCTAATAAACAAAATCATGTTTAAAAAATTATCAGTTTGCCTCAGTCTCCTGGGAATGAAACCTCAAACCTCTATAGATTACTAAACAGGCAATATGGTCTCTGAATATGTTCCCCAAACTCACTAATGAACATCTCATCCACACAGCAGTTAACACTGCTTGCATCATTCTCTCTCTCTCTTTTTCTCCTTCAATAGTTGTTGTTTTGCTTGGTATGAAGCTGATGTCTTCATCAGCCTGTCAGAAAGGAAGTGCCTGCAGCTGTGGCAGGTCCCCCTAGAGCCTGTCGCACTCCTTGTTTCCATGGTAGTCCTTCAGGCAGCACCATGGGCAGACTGTGTGCAAGGACCCCTACAACCTGTTTTTTTTTTTTTCCTGATATGCAGCCCCGAAGCGGGCGTCAAACTGAAACGCCAAATAGCGAGAGTACTGCAAGGTGCGCATTCTTTTTCAGAAGCAAGGCCAACCAAATCTCATTTTAATAAGATGCCCTGTTCCTCAATTATTGTTACACGGGTGCCTTCATTAAAAGGAAATGACCCTCTCTCAACTCGCCGTGTATTCCTGCGGAGTCTTCGTAAGGCAGCAATAAGCAAAAGCTTCTTGTTAACATAAAGATGTCACATTACTTTACTTTTGATTTGTTTTCCTTAGTAGTACGTCAAAATAAAAACACATCATAGACTCGTCGTGTTGCTGAGGGGCTCAACATCGCAGTATTGAGATCGCCGAGGTCAGGCCTCAATTCTGACACTAATAATGAGAAGGGCTTTCCTGGAATCAGACACTAATGAGATCCAAATGACAAAACCGATTGTTTTTACTCTTCTCAGGGTGGGCCGCACCAACTGAGGACCTTAACCTACACGCTGTCGAAGATATTTCCACATCTCCTGTCCGTACTTGGGAAAGAAAGCCGCCGTGGATCAGTCAGCAACGTATGTAGATGAACAAAGACTAGCCAACACGAGAGCAAAGATTACAGTCAGAAGCGGGTACAAATTATAATTACATTTTAAAGTCACGACTGCAATTGAGCCTGAGGGTGCTCGCCTCTGTTCTGCGAACTCGTGTTTGCATGTTATTTATACAGTGGGCGTATTACGCTCACTGACACCGAGCCGTAATTTCTCGCAATACATCAAGTGCACTGGGGTAGCCTTTAAGAGCTTAAATTAAGTCGCTGGCCTTTAAAAGCATCTCTCTTAGGGGCCTGTCCGGATTAATAAATTCAACTGATTTGGCTTTAATATTATTCGGAGTGCATTAGAATGTGGCTAACAGCTGGGGTGGTGGCCAGTCTCAGGGGCATTGGCAGGGGCGAGGAGTGCCGCTGCGATACGGAGTGCGAGTCTGAGGGCAGGCGGGTGAGTGAGCAGCGTGGGGCCAGAGGTCCCTCCGTTACAGGTGCGGCCCTGACAGGTTCGGCTCTTGGATCAGAAAGGCCAGGCTTAGATGAAAGGACGATGAGGAGGGCCGCCGACCGCCTCGGAAACAAAGTCACCCCTTCTGCGCTGATATCCGGTTGCGAGGAGCGTGTTTACTTTCTCCATTCTTTTCTTTTCCTTTTATCGTCAAAGCTAGGAAATGTTAAACAATGTTAATAGAAAAGGACAGCCCTCTTGGTGACACATTATAACAATAATCAAGAAAAAATGTAGCTTAATAAACATGGGAAATCTCTTTCTCTCCATCCCATGACTGAGGTGTGTCGCGCACCCTTGAGGAAGGACCTTGAGAACAGAGTGCCGTGGAAGTGGAAATTGGTGAAACGATAGAAAGGATGATATGGGGATGGAAAATAAGAGAGAAAGACACCTTTGTTAGTTATCTGTTGTCGCCTCAATGGTCGGCGTTTAGCTCGCGCACACCCCATCAGGCAACAATACACAGAATAATTTAACCGCATATTTCATTTTAATTAACAGTGATATAATGCAATGTGACTCTCAGCCTCCAGAGGAAAGAACACAATATTTGGCTTGATGAATCTACTGGAGCCACTCGCAGTTTCTCTTCTCACCTCATGGGATTCAGGTATCATTAGAGATAAGCAGAGATCTGCTTTTTGTCTCACGGTAAAAAAAAAAAAGGCAGACACATGGGTGACTGCAGAAGTGTTCAATATTAATAGCCTTTCATCAAGGACACAATTAGGACACCTCTATTTGACACATTCTATAGGAGTCAGATGAATATGTATATCTGGTGTTCTGGAATGTGCCAGTGCACAAAAGCGACAGGGTGAATTCATCGGACGTTAGAGTAAAGGATTGTTTTTTACAATTCGGTCTGGTTCGCACAACGCAGCACAAGTAGTTTGTAAGCAACAGTGTACCTGCAAAAGCGACATTAGCGCTTTCAAACTGACAGCGTTTCTACTGCGTAGCAGAACTGCAGCTCAATACAATAAAAGAAACCCAAAAATAAATGGCTTAAATCATTAAAATTCAGTCAGAAAATGTGATGTTAGTTTTCTGTTCAAGTTGTTTTACAAAACTTGAAAATATTAAATATATAGTGCTTATGTGCGTCTTTTGTGTGCAGTATGAAAGGTCTAATTCTATAGTTAAAAAGGTACAAGAATGTACAAAAAGGTTTCATTAAAAATGTGCTTTGTTGCAATTCTTTGAATCAAAAATGGTATTTTAACATATTAACAAAAGTCATTTTTATGGGTTAGATTGTTAAAAACATTGTTAAGGTTATCACTTTTTCAGTGTAGAATATGCTAATTTATGGAAAGTTGCATGCAAAGCATATTCTCTGATGGTCTGTTCCCTTTTTTTCTTTTTTTTGAACACAATCATATAAAAACATGCATTCATGCTCACCAATTACTGTAGGGTTTGGTCTCACTTCCCGTCTCATCTCTGGTGAAAATAATTATTACATTTGTCTTTCCTCACAGTGTAAAAATTTCTGTTTTACACCAAAAATCAGCTTAGAGTTATTGAAATCACCCCACGTATCAATTATAATTGGAGACTGAGGTTTACAAAGGTCACTGCCCACTGCCACTGATAGTACAGTCAATCTCCGGGCATGCTTTGCCTCCTCTTTCATTAACAAGGCCGTCTAATTACAGCCATATGAACTGTCCTCCAGATCTAAAGCGTGCCACTGCGCACATCGTAATTGAACACACCACTGATGTAAAAAAAAAAAAAAAAAAGGATTTAACTTCATTTAAAGCTCCTGACTCAGATTAATTAGATGTGGTCTTGCATTGGAACCACTTTGCTCTGTGATCATGGTTTAAAGGGTCCAGTTGTGGAGATATTGAAATGATGTTTGTTTTGCTCATGAGTCTACGGTGTCAGCCACCAGGGCCCAATTAGCCAGCAAACTGAAGCCTCTGTTAGTTTCTCCTCCTTAGCTTTGACAAGCAGTGGAGGGCCATGTGGTTATATTTTTCTACTTACCCCTATGCTACAGCCGCGCTGTGCGGTGTTCAGACATGCGGTGACCGTGTAGTGAAATGATAATTCCTGGATTACAAACACATCTGTCCCTCTTCAGAACTGCAGGGAAAAAGCAGCATAGTGGAAAATGGATGTTAGTACATGACATAATTGTACATAACAACTGTATGTAACAACAATGGCATTTTCTCATGGCTTATGCATATGAAAATAAATTAGAATGTAAATTATTAAAACATTGGTTAAAATGTATGTGTGTGTATGTATATATATATATATATATATATATATATATATATATATACACACATATGTATATACAGACACACACGTTTTGATATATTTACGGTAGGAAATTTACAAAATATCTTCATGGAACTTGATCTTCACTTAATATCCTAATGTAATGATTTTTGGCATAAAAGAAAAATTGACAATTTTGTCCCATACAATATATTTTTGGCTATTGCTTCAAATATACTCATGCTACTTATGACTGGTCCAGGGTCACACGTGTGTGTATATATATATATATATATATATATATATACACACACACACACACACACACACACACACAGAGTATTATTGTTTTTTTAACAATGTATGGAGTGTTCCTATTTTTGTGGATATTCTGACAGTTGCTATATTCTTTGTAAGCCTGGAAGAAAACGTACAACCAACAGTAAGATGATATAGTGCTTGAAGATTTCTAATAAAAATCAAATTGGATAAAACGTCCAGAAATCACACAGATGTCATCTCCCTTCCTTTGTGGTTGGAATAAACATTTGGTTCTTCAAGACAAATGATTTAAAGCAAACTTTGAAGAATCTGATCATTGTCCAGGTTGTCTCTCAGCGAAGTAGATACTTTCCACGATTTGTTCATATTCTGCCTTTCGAGAATGTCTACCAAGTGCATCATCTGACAGCAAATACTTTTTATTATCCTAAAGGGATAGTTCAAGAAAAAAAAAATCAAAATGTCATTTACTCATTATAGTGTAATTTAAAATCCGTATGACTTTCTTTCATGCATGGAACACTGAAGCTGCTATTTAAGGGGATTTTCAAGCTGCTCTTTTTCCTAAATTGAAAGCGAATGGTGACTTTTCCAGGTCCCCATCCACTTTCATTGAAAGAAGAAAAAGAAGTTTGGACATTTTCCTTTGCATTCCATTCAAGAACAGCTCTGTACTGTAACAACGACATGAGGGTGAGTAAACAATGACTGTATCTGAATATTTGGGTGAACTACCTCTAAGTATTTTGATGGACAGAAGCATGCGAGTGTGTGTCGGAGGGGTACGGGGTGGATGATGGCAGGAGGGGGAGGAGTCTAGGCGTGAGACAGACAGGGGGAAACAAAGCCATCATCTCCCTGTGCTTGCCCTTCTCTCCCCTCTCCTCCACTGCACCAATTACTGCCTCCCCTGCTCACCCATCAGTATGCAGCAGGGCTCACTCTCAGCACCACTCGCCCCAGGCCATTGAATACGTTACCTCTGCTATGGGGTGAGGGGCTCCAGGGCAGTGCGCCCTGTAACCCTGTGGATAATTTGGGATTCCTGCTCCCCACTGACGAGGAGTGGTAAAAAGAGAAAACAAATAAAGGAATAAGGTCTGCCCAGACACCTACCCAGAGATCTACTGATTTATTGATTCCTTCATTCTTTCATTTGATTTGTGTGAAATTGTAATTAAGCTAGCTATTTATGAGTCCTCCATGGCAAGACTTCGGCTAACACTATATTGGTACCTACAGGTAGAGCCGTTCGCAATACATAATGAACTCTAATCTGTTTGCTATGGAATAATGAGAAGAAGGTAATCGGTCCAGTCTGAGGACGATCCAGTAATGATAAAGACTTGAGCTAATTATTTGAATGACAGTGACGTGGAGGACAGAAATTTCATTTAACAGATCTCAAACCGAGAAGTTGTTTAGTATTTACAAATCATGGTAACATAGAATGAAATAATAGAGTTTTAATGTTTTAAACTAACCACTGCAGTTTACCCCTTATGTCATTTTGTCAGCATATGTTTTATTTGGAACTGGAGGGATCCTGCTTCTCAACTTTTAATCTAAAGGTTAGTGTATAGTGAGAAAACTGCAAAATTAAGGCTATTCACAAAACGTGGACATGTTACAGAAAAATGTATTTAGATTGAAGTGATTTTATAGGCTAATCTTACCTGTATATTATTTTGATGCCCACAAATTAATCAGCCCAGCAACAAGAGGAACACTGCAACAATATCACAGTCCTCTGAGGTAATTTTCATTAACGTTAACTGATGCAAGATGGCGCCAGTGGCGTTTGAATGAAACGAGAACGATTCCTTGTTTTGAAACCTTTTTCTTATAAAATGTTAACGGAGAAGATTCCAGCGACAAACAATTTGTCTGTTCACACCAGAGGCAACACTGCTATAAGATGCAACAAAATCAATCACAAAATTCTAGCCAATCAGAAGAGCGTGTGGGCGGGCTCTCTCTCAACAAGCACAACTCTGTCTCAATGAAATTAATAAAAAATAAAAATTAACATTATTCAAATTACAAACTCTGATATTTATCCTCATTTATGAAGGTATGAAGTGAATTATCCATTGTTGCTTTCATTATCACTATTAAAGTAATGCACACTGGCGGTGTTAGGGAGTAACTAGTTACATGTAACGGAATTACCTAATTTAATTACAAAATAAATGTAACTGTAATCTGTTACAGTTACTGAGAAAAAAAGTGCAATTAAATTACAGTTGCTTATGAAAATGTTAGCGATTACAAAGGGGGTTACATCTGAATATTTTCACACACATACACAGATTTAATTGATTCCTATCCCTAATTGCATTGACTGCTATAAAATATGAGACACCAACGTTTCAGGAGTTTAGGACACATACTTATTCAATAACTGTTTTTTTTTCTCCAAGGCATTGTTAGATGCCAGTGTTTCCTGTTGTAGCTATGCAAAGATTTGATTTCAAAGTATTATAGCTATTAAACTATTTCTTGTTATGATTTTAAATCTGTATTTAACCTCAGAATGATCTCAAAGTAAAAAGAGTTGTTAAAGTCTGATTTTGTGGTGGCTGTGCTTTAAAATCTTAATTCAAGTGATGAGGAATTTTGAAAGTCTGACAGTAATCAGTGTTGAGTACTACTGTAAGGTTAACCCTGCCTGCTTTAAATGTTTCAAAATGATTAACAGTTGAAAACATTCCTTAGAAATTTAGTAAAGCAATCAAAATTAATCAAATGTAGTTAGTTACCTTACTTTAAAAAAGTAATTGAAACAGTTACACTACTTATTAAACTTTAAATAGCGTAACTTGTAGTCTGTAACCTATTACATTTCCAAAGTAACCTTCGCAACACTGCACACTGATATACAGTATACATGACCTTTTATCAAGTGTCACGTCTCGTCTGGTTAGGAACAGTGTGATGCAAGAGACATTAACGTAGAACCAGTTTGAGTTACACGTGGAGTTCTCATGGTGGCAGTGAATATCGGAAAATATCTGACAGCTGAAAGCCACAACTCACCAGTCAGAATCAAGTACTTCAGAGAACAGCTAAACTGCTTTTAAGATGAGCGCATTGAAGTACTGAGTGTTAATATAGGCCCACAAAGTGTTTTTCTCATCTATATTCTGTTTATTTCAGAAACTTTGCACTTGTCTACTAACACTTCACCAATATTATATTATATATTATATTCTGTTCAGCGTAGAAAATTAAATTAGATTTAAAAAAAAAAACAAAGAGAGAAGATTTGTTGAAGCTGCTTTGCATATTCTCTATATGTAAGTTTGCGTATCGGTTGACTCCTACACACTGGCCTTCAAGCATAGCCAGGGCTCTTCCCACTCGCCAGCCAACAGATGCATGGAAACAAACGCTGCCCCACAGAGCTACTCTTGTCATGTTGGAATAAACGGTGCGATGAAATTCTGCAAAACGAGAAAAGCGAACCAGAGAAACTTTCCACTTCATTGTGCTGCCTAACTAAGTTAGCAGCCGAATGGGAAAAGAGGAGAGAGAAACGGGAAAAATGCTAGAAGCGCTTATCATCAGGCAAAGCTCACATTGCACCCAAAACATTTTAGAACCGAGTGGCTGACATAAATGCCTTTTTAATATGCCTCTGTTTCTCCCCCAAAAAACAGTTGGAATAATTGATTATTGCATTAGTTAAT
Source organism: Tor tambroides (assembly GCA_021397915.2). NCBI lineage: Eukaryota > Metazoa > Chordata > Actinopteri > Cypriniformes > Cyprinidae > Tor > Tor tambroides. The sequence continues at coordinate 4,626 of JAFVLL020008038.1, read as the reverse complement.
GTAGCGATGAATCAATTATCAAATGTGTCAGTCCTAGCCGGGGAAACAACGGAGGACAAGAAGATGGTAGACAGTGAATGTTATAGAGCCATGGGGAATTATGGGACTATTCAGAACGCTGGATTCATTGGCTGCTGGAAGAATTGTTTCTCTCTGCACTGTGGTCTGAGTTGAGAAAGGGCGAACCGAGGACATTAAATCAACTGGCCAAGAAATCTCACGGCACGATAGTTTCAAATAACTCTCGAACAATTAATTGATGAGGTAAAGTGAGATGAGGTAATCCACTTTCAATAATTGAACAGCCAGCATGATATGTTTCATAAATTCGGAACAACACAGGTTAAAACAAACACAATCATGAAATGTAGCTTCTCTAATTCATATCTCAAAGCATCTAAATAGAACAGTATAATAAGACGTTACGTTTTATGCCAGGTGCATACAATATTGTACAAACCAGATAATAAATCAAGCAATAATTTCAGATGATTTTTATGATGTTTTAAAAACAGACCATTAGCATTTTTAATTATTCATGTGCAAAGTAAGTAGAATAGAACGTTAGATATTAGACAACAATTTTATTACGGTTAAAATTTTAATATAACGTAATTATCCTAATTTTAAATTTGTAGAAAAAGCGTGGCAAAAATTCTAATTCAAGCCGTTTGAATCGAGTCCAAAATGCTGCGGCTGGTTGAGCTCTTCAAGACAGACGATATAAAGCGAAGCAAAAGCTTTGACGCTGATCATTTTCCAGGTTGTCTCTCAGTGAGTCATAGAGCAGCATGACGGTAGGTAGTGTAAACATTGTCGGTCTGTGGTTAGACGTGTAGGGGAAGCTCTCTCCAGCAGAGGGGCACCTGCTTCTCAAAGCCGGGCCGCTTAATCACTTTCATCTGGGCCCCCTGCTGCCTCGCTAACCTGGTCTTACTTTAGAAAGCAGATCTGTCTTTCACATCCTCACACACGCCTCCCTTTCTTTTGCTTTCAGCCTCGGTTGTTTTACCTTTCTAATTCGGCCCAGATGTGACGGCCCGCTCCGCCGCCCGTTCTTCCCCCTCTCTCTCTCGCGCCCACCTGCTCGCTGACCTGCGGACCCCACACCCAGTCTCTCATTTGATTTCCCTTCTCTGGAGTGAAAGGGCTGTTCTGTAGCTCATCGCAGCGCCTCTTTTTGCTTCGCCCCGTACTGTCTGGAGGGTCTGTGTTCTGCGTTGGTGCCGAGAAGCGCTGGCAGACCCCAGTCTCAGTCGCAAGCCTTCATGGCTTTTGTTACTCCTTCAACGACTCAATCAGAAGCTCCATGCCTGTGGCCTCTGAATAACCTACCTCCCATGTAGATGGCTCTAGACCAAGGACTCATACAGGCAGTCTTTGAGGACGCGCACACAATAGCAGTGGTGTTATTTTTGACTCGAGATGTATAGGAACTATTTAAATCAAAAACCGATTTCGACACACTCATACTCTGAGGAAATTACAATATTGGCCAATTATCATCTGAAGGAATTTCATTATAGGAAAGAAAGGGCTGGTTTGTGGAATCATCTCGGCTTTAATTGGATTGGTCCGGTCAGGCGTCCCGACTTGATGGACAGCTCAGATCTCTCTAGACCCGCGCAAATCTGCGTCTGCCTCTGTTGGACAGGCCTCAGTAAATAATCTCTCACTGCTAAATGCTCACTGTTAATTGTGTTTCCTTTTTTCCCAGATAATTACGACAACACCTCTGCGCCTCAGCTTGAAGGACGCACTCCGCCAGGGCCTAAGCAGGTGCCTCTTACTGACTGACAAGAGCTGTCAATCACTCGTAAAGAGCTCTCCACTTTCCTTCAGCTGTATGCTGCGATATTCCCTTTTGTCAGTTTATACCAAACACAAAATGAAAAAGCCGGGGCTTAACCAGGTAGCAAACAGGCCCCAGACTGTCAAAGGGAATTAGAGCGAGCATGTCTGCTTCTCTCCACTCTATCTGTGAGGCACTCGCAGCGCTGTTCCTCGCACATGATAAGGGCTTTTACTTATGGGACCTGCCGTGATTAAGAGTCCCTGGGTAATAGAGCCTTGCCTTGCTGCCGCCGTTACAATAGTCAATGAAATTACGAACATCTTTTCAGTTACAGACTGATTTTTCTTATCCAAGAAGGATAACCATGTATTTAAAGGCACAATTCAACCAAAAACTGAATTGCCATTTACTCACCCTCATGGCATTCCCTTCGCTTTAACACAAAAGATGATATTTGGGGTTTGGGTTGTTTGGACCCCAGCAGTCTTCAAAATATCTCATTTTGTGTTTCACAGAAAAAAGAAAGTCACGTTTGAAAACAACATGAGGGTGAGTAAAAAATGACAGAATTGGCATGTTTGGGTAAACTTTCCTTTTAAGATGAATGTAACATGGTCAATACAGTATTCAGGGAAACACACAAATATAGAGTGAAAGTCCCAGAACACTCCAATATGCCTTTTAAAAGAATAGAAATAGAAATATTTATAGTATGATGTTCATACTGCTCTTGAAGTGAATGGTGACAACATCTGTCAAATTTTCAGTGGGAGATTACTTAATTTTTAGGGCTATCACATAAGAAGACATGGAATATAGGGAAAAAGTCATACAGCTTGACAGTTCAGACTTTTTCCCGAACGAAACCATGCAGAGCAAATAATGACAGAATTTCAATTTTGGGGTGAACCATCCCTTTAAGTGTTCATAAACCACTTGTTCCTCTAATCAACCCAGTCATGCTTGCTATTTCAGCACACAAACACTGGTCAGACGAAGCAAGCAGTACAATTAAAAAAAAAAAGAAAAGTCTTGTCTGCTCACTCTCCACATCTTCCACTCAGACCATTTGCATGGCCACAATTAAGAATGCTAATAGAACAATCCAGACCCCGCCTTTGAGGAGGATGGAAAGAGGCACCCCTATTGTTATTCTTATACCTGACCTGGAGGGCACTGTCACGCTGTGCTGAAACAGCCGGCCTCTCAGGAGAGCATAATAAACTAACCGAATCAAAGATGGGCACGCTGGTGTGGCCTGGCACTCCTAACACCGGTCCTTGATCAGCTAGACGAGCCGGAGAGATGGAGAGCCAGCGGCCATTCGTGCAGAAGTGGCCGAGGCTGAGCGGGAAAGCAGGTCAGAAAGTCAGGGTCGCTAAGCACCACCGTGCTACAGAGTGTCTCTGACAGGACAGGGGTTTAGGGGAGGGGAGGCCAAGAGCACTACTACAGTTTCTTATTTAGTAGTGGACGAGGGTTATGAGTATAATATGTGTTTGGAATGCAATACAGTGAGACTTACAGCATAGTCATAAAAACATACATTCACATATATACAGTATGCAGAGAAAATCAAACAGATGTCACAATATGTTTCACAGAGTCCATCATTTGCCACGCCGTCTGTTAACCTGAAATAGACAGGCTAACTTTTTTAATTCATTAATTTAGCTCATAATATCGTGATGTGCAATTAGAAACACTTGGACATTGAGAATTTCCGGCCCGTATGTGCACCATATGTGCAGCCTTCAGTAAATCATATAAAATTTGCTTCTATTTAAGCGGTCAGCTCTTTAGATCTGAGACATCATCACTGTGATGTGTCCTGATATCGATAACCCATTAATTCAACCTTCGCGAGACATTTTCCAATGAGAAGCCGTTTCTGATGCGCACACACCACAACGCTGGAGAGATTCCGAACTCTCTCTGCAACCTAGCAACCCGTCACACATAGACAGGATCTAGACAGGCACTTTAGGGGAATTCAATTCACTTGTCCACAGTGAATAAGATTGAATCACTTAGACATCTGAGGTGATTTAATAGTGTTAACATACGTAGCGCCTCAGCACAATGACACAGGGAAAAAGGGGCTCTTAGGATTATTACATTCACTGAAAAATAAGTCACTTTCCTGGGTTCGCAAATATAATTTTTCTGCAAGATACTTCCCAGATAATAGCAGATAACTTGAGAAATTACCATATTATTCATGTCAATGTTTAAGAAATCTGTGCTTTTTCTGGTTCTATTGGGTATATGCTGCATGTTAAGCAAAGCACATACAGCTATTGTATTAACACCTGTTACCAAATCACAAGAATATGGAAATAAAATGAATTAGATTTCCTGCACCAAACTGCAAGACATGTCAGGTGTCCTTTTCAACACACGTCAAGCAGAGATTGAGTATCAAAGTACTATTCTGAAAAGTAGCCTCAAATTATTCAATACCACCCAGTAAATGTTTCGTATAATTAAGTTTTGGCCAAAAAGGATAACACAGACACATGTACAGCAATAATAATAGTAATATTTAAAACAAAGAAAAAAAAAAAATTAACTTACTGTACTTTCTTGGAATATGTTTACAATACTTGACCATATTTCATTTGCCTATTTAAATGTTATGCAGAACAGAGGACAAACAAAAATAATATTTTTTCAATGAAGTCATCAAAAGTTTGACAGTTTCTTAAACACCTGGAGAGCGGGACAGCAGCCGCAGGACGTCTGTAAAACAGACGAATGAATAAACAAATGATGGAGAAACAGCGGCAGAGATGAGAGGATGTGAAGAGCGTAGGTGGCCTGGCCAAGAC
>JAFVLL020008036.1:40000-42887 GCA_021397915.2 Tor tambroides | reverse complement strand
TTTATGCCAGTGCGTGATGATAAATGAGTGTGTTGTGTTTTCATTTACAAATGAAACTACGTGAATGATTCATTCCTCAACGAAACACTAGGCAGCAGGCTATAATATTAATAATTATTAATTCGCGGGAAAAAAAGAAAAAAAGAAATATATGTTAAATTCAACCTTTAAACTGCATTTCCAATAGGCTATAAATTCCAGTCAGCATAATCAAAGCTTTATGTCGAGCATTTACAGTAGGCCTATTTACTGATCAGAACGTTATGTAAAGAGATCGAAATGAAGGGAAAAAAACGAATATAAAAATATAATAATAGGCTAATAATAATAATATAATAATAATATACAAATATTACAGAAAAAGACGATCAGTTAATGGACACACACAGCTAGCAAGACTGTGGGATGGATAAAAATGTTTTCTTGCAGGTCGATTTTATTTTATGTACTTTATGTAACATTTAGCCTATTTGTGATAATTCGAATGCTGGTTACATCGCGTGCAATCGCCTACAGTCTGGTAGCCTATATGGTCAATATAATAATTTAATTTTGTAATAATTTCTATAATAATTAATATAATAGTTTCTTAATTCAAAATAAAATATTAATGAATCCCTGATAATCCCGGGTTGCTATGGTCACGTTATGCTATGGTTTTACACATTAAACTCATGGCCACGAGAAATGGATGTTGTTCCCTCAACATAACATCTCGAGGCCACGACATAAGGATGCCGTGACATCGACAAAACGATCTCGTGGCCACGACATAATATCACGTTCCCACGAGTTAATATTACGTTCCCACGAATTAATATCTCGTGGCCAAGACATATTATCACGTTCCCACGACTTAATAGGTCGTGGCCACGACAAAATTAAGTGAACCGAAGACGGCCCCTCCCGGGCACCGTAGAGAACAAATGGCGAGTAACCAGCTCACGATTCATGCCAGAAATCATCTCGTTAGCTCCATTTATGTTAGCACGCCAAAGTCACATCTCTTGATTATGAATACAGTAATGCATGGTTGAATGATTAAATGAATCAATGAATAAAAGTGAAATGAAAAAAATGTGGCATTTGTATGCACTAAAATGCAAAATCAATAAGATGATTCACACAAAATCAGTGAAATAATTCATCATCATCATAATAATAAAAAAGCATTATGTCATCACCTCAGGGCAAGTTGGAACTGCACTCAGTGAACTGTCTGCAGAAACATGCACACTGCACAGTAGACCTTCAGATTCTAAGATAAGATTATCTGCATGCAGCAATGCCTGTGATCATGATTACAAGGTTTGATTTGGTGACCAAATGATTTACCAGCTCCTAAAAAATGACAATATTTATACTTTATAAAAATCTGTAGTGTGAATGACTAGTGCAAGTGATTAATATTTTGACTCTTTTTGATTATGATGCAGTGCATTCCTAAATTCTTTGCAGTAATTGTCACTCACCTTTCTCTCTGCTGATGGATGCTGTCAGAGATCAAAGGTCAAACCACATTCTGGCAGTTACATGGCTCTGATATAACAAATTAGCATTCATATACATATTTATCATGCAGCACTCTGGTTGATAATTGCTAATAATAATTTCATAAATTAATAAATAAAATCATAAAAAGTGATCCTCATCGCCAAGAACGTGTTAAGTTGTGTGCAGAACAAGTTTTCATTTACAATACAAATTCCTGTCAAGTGAGCTGATGTAGTTATGCATGATCGTTAAAAGAACACTTTTAGTGTGTTTGCATGAATTTGATACACGACTTGGCTCAGAAATTGCAATGAAAATTTCACAATGACTCTAAATTACATGGTGAGTTCAGGTACATTTTGGCCATAACTTTATTTTAAATTCTTCAAAATCCTATATTTTTTATACAGATTTAAAGGAGAAATAAAATCACTTTAAAACCTCTCTTCTAAAATAGTGGGAAATTACCAAGCTGCTTTTGTGAACTTGATGATGACTGTTTCACTTTACTGATACAGTGGCAATTTAGATATGACTAGTTTAAGTTTCCCTTCAGCATGAGCATTTGACCTTAAGTGGAATCGTAAGGAGAGAACTTTTCACAGGCACACACTAACCAGCCACTAGCTTGTTCATCAGGGTCTAAACACACAGAGCCTGAGGGAGTATAAAGGGCTCTTTCTGTCTCAGCTCAGGGCCAGAGCGCACCTAGAGCTCAGTCATTCAACATACAACCTGTGCTCTGTGTTCAACAAAGAACTCTCACAGAACACATTCCCTCAACCTGGGGAGTGAACTTAAACAGGAGAAACAATCGAAAATACTCAAATTGTACGTTTGAGAAGACTCTCTGAGGTAAAAATTTCTAGACAGTGGCAGGACTGTCATTCTGGAATTGTAAGCCGGTTATTTTCACTGTGGTCTACCATGGTGGGTACCAGAATGAATACTGGTTAAATATCGCTTCCATTTTAAGAGCGTCTACATCTGTAATGTCCACACTGCGTATGGTGGAAGCCAAACGGGGCACTGCTGCTAACTTTATTTGAATAAATAGATATAATCAGCCTACACAAGCTTGAAATAGCTTTGGCCAGTGGTTCATAAATGCCTCGAACTTTGTTGTGATGTCATTAAGCATTTAAAAGCCTGTGTTGAAAGATTAAGAAACCATAATGATTGTTGACTATTGCTGATTTATATAGTGTAGGCTAATATAAGTCTCATATCCTAGTTTAAGTGCAAACTAAACCATGTTCAAAAAAACTTTAGTTTATTTTCAATGGCTCTAGAGGTCAAATTTCAGTCTAACACCTAACAAAGGTGGATCACAAACTGGGCAACAGTAAATCTCTCTAAATATACCCCCACATTTCAAACCGTTCTTACACCC
>JAFVLL020008036.1:0-35000 GCA_021397915.2 Tor tambroides | reverse complement strand
GTACAGGTCAGGCTGGGAGACCAGCTGGCCATCCAGCTAAACACCAACTTAACCAGCTGAAAACCACCTTTAAAGACCAGTAAGACCAAATTAAACCAGCTAAGAACAGCACACCATTAGGCTAGTTTAACCAGTTACTAGCAGGTTTTATAGCCCAGTCTACAGTAGTTCCACCAAAAACCTTTTAGTTCTTTAGAAATCTATCTATCTATGTTCTGGGTCTTTATAGAACCCAGAAACAAAAATGCTGATCTGAATAACCTGAAATACAACATCAAGAATCTTCTGAAGTTTCTAGAGAACCTACTGCCAATTTTGAAACCCTATACAGACAAAAAATGTTCTTGAAAATGCTTATTCTTTGATCAAATGTTGAAAAATCATAATGGTTTCAACTGAAAGTGCAAAACCATGTCTAAAGACTAGAACTGGTAAGTTCTGAAGTCTTCAAAAACATTCTTGAATACATTCTTGGTGGTGAAACAAAGCTTAAATCTGTGGTAGCTGCAGACAACAAAGCATTTTAGATATAATATGTATATAAAATATGTCTTGCGTTCAGGATGAGGGAAGTGAAGACAACACTGTAATGACATCTTTCCTCTCTTAGAGATACTAAAATAAAACTAAATCTCACACACTGATCACTGGGTGGCTGTAATCACGGTCTTTTAAATTACTATCTCTCTCTAGAACTGTTTCTGCGATTGCACGCCAAGAGTTCCTTAATTACAAATGCTTATGTAAAGACAAATCTATTGCAAAGATAGAATTAAAACATGTGATGATTAATTACTGAACTTTAGCAGAACTGGATCACTCATAGTAAAATTTACACAGAAATCATAATGTTCAATATGGCGGCTGTAGGAACGGAAGTCCCGCCTTTCAGTTTAAAAGAGCTGACTTGCCATTTGACATTAGTGACCCAAGCGCTATCCATGACAAACTAAGTCCCGCGTTAGGTCTAACTGCATTGCTAGTCTTGGCTCTGTTCAGACCTGCACTGCCTCCCCCTCCTCTCTCTTCCTCTCCCAGCAGCCTGATCTCTGCCCTGTCCCAGTCATGCTCCACCCGCTGCAGGCCACTTCCAGCCCCAGCCGACTGCTTGATTTAGTACACTGCCAAACACAGTCAGACATTTAACCACTGCAGGTGCAGTGTAATATTAGCAGGCTTTGGCCTGTGTCAGTTTCAAACCAATGAAAATTAATTAGTATTTTATATATCACCATAAGCAAGCAACAACTAAATATATATCACAATAAACATAATACTCCCTGATGCACAAAGGCTAAGCTTCCCACTCAAGTCCATTTTACAAGGCAGACTATCAATGCACACCTCTGTAGGTAACCACATGTTTATGTTGGATGTCAGTAATCAGTAATTAGTGTCCATGGGGATGTCGGATATAATGAGGATTTTAATTTTTATATGATCATAATCATAGAGGAACTATATGAGGAGTTATGCTGGTACAACTCATATTCAGTTTTACAATTATGTCTTGGCAGACATTTTCTCAACAAAATGTTAAAGTCCAATGCATGCTGACAGGTAAGGAAAATCTCTATCATGTACTTAATTTTTACTGCTTCAGAGAAAAGACTGTGGAAAGCAAACTTAAAATGAAGCCTCAGTTTTATATGAAATAATGTATTTGCATGAGTTTATGTTCAAGTGATATGCATACAAACCAGCTATTACCCTTGACATTTCCATCTCTCTGTATAGATAATGAGTAGAGAGTTTAAAAAAAAAGCAAAAAGGGGAAAGATAATATTCACATCGCTCATCCAAACACACCCCTCATGGAAGAAAATGTCTCTATTGAAGTAATCACAACGTTCCAGCAGCTTCAAATACAGGGGGTGTAACACAGAAAAAATAACTTTCCAACATTTTCATCACTAAAGGGCTTTAACAACAAGTACGCCAGTTTAAAAGGCAAGGAGGCAGACCCTCATCTTTCAAAAGGCAGATACTTGAACCACCAGCATGTCTATGCTTGTCAGTTTCAAGTGGAAAGGCTCGAACACTGTGCAGATGCTTCAAAATCCCTTAGGGCTTTTCCTCAGTTCACTATACATTTATGATGGCTATATGTTTTAACTGCAGCAAAATAAAACATATAAGTCACTGCATGCAGTATGAAACACAAGCTAGGTTAAGCTAGGAACATAGCAACAGTTTAGCTAAATGCTAGCATGCATGTTTTCCTGAATTGTCTGTTCAGTCATATTGACCCTTTTTCTTTCAGAATGCTGTTGCTGATCCTGAAAATCAAACTACTGTAACTTAGTTTAACCTAAAGTATGTTTCTAAAATATGTTTATCTTGGAAAAAGGAAACACAGAAGCTAATTTCATTAGCATTAGCAGCAAAGACTCTATATAACTGATCACACTCTAGATCAGGATCCAAAGCAATAATTCATAATGCTACATGACCTACATTTCCAAAATAGTGCTAAATTATGTCTGAACATTTAAATAGGCCTACAACCTATCTCTCAATCCTACTCAGGTGCCCACATCAAGGACTTCAAGGTTGTCTGCCTACTCAGCAATGACGACGTTTCAAGAGGAAAAAAGTAATCATGTGTGCAACATCAAAGTGATCACTGATGGCACAGCCAGGGTGAAGGAGGAGACCGCTATAGTGGTTATGGTGAACGTGTTCATGGCCATGTGGTCCATGCAGCTCTGCGGGGTGGGGTGCAGCATCACCAAGATAATTGCTGGCTGGGATAGTGCTGCCTGGTAGGGCCTATGCATTGGGCGAGGTGCATGGAACGTAGATCAAACGAAAATATACAGCTAGACTGCTCAGCAAATCTCTTATTAGTGCGGCTCAAAAGCCAAAATAGCATGTTCTCCGCATCCATGAACATTGTGGTCACCTTGAAACTTTATAAAGTGCACTAAGTTGAGTAATAAATGACGTAGCAATAGCAATTAGCTGTAGTTAGGGTTTGGCATTGAATGCTATTCCCTACTTTAATAATTCAGCCTCGTCTAATCCTAACTCTAATAAGGCCAACAATAATTTTGGGTGGAAATTCAACCTTATTTAGCCTTTCTGTCTAAATGATTCATTTAAATTATATACATCACTTCTAGTCTATGATCATTCTGCATGAGTATAACCGTAAAATCACTGCAAAGTCCTCATGGCAAGAGTAAAACACCGGGTACCTCCCAGCCTAAAGGACATGGTTTGATTTGCCTCACATTCCTTTTAGCACTTGTTAACAAACTCAACTCATATCTTACACAAGAGGACGTTGAAACATGAGAATGAGGTCAGCAATTTAACACACCGAGTAATGTGTGCATGAGGCTTTTTTGAAAACATCCCAAATGATTCTAATCTGATATTTCATGTTGATGCAGGGTTCGTTTTAAGCCTGGCTGACCTGTCAAAACAGTTCTATGATAAACTCGGTCAAAACCGCACAGTTCAAAGCTCCTGTGATCAAGGGAATGATGCCACAGAACTTATAACTTCCATAATTGATGGTATAAAACCACGGTTAAAAGCAAAATATGGAGAGCAAGAATAAAATTAAAGCATGAAACAACTAGAATGTTTCTTCAGATCACGTTTTTTTTTCTTAACATTAATTTAACTTAATGCTCCCCAGGATCTTTCCAATGAGGTCATTCAGATTGGCAAAATGGTTTAAGTCCAGAAATTCTCATAATGTTAAAGCAAACAAGGAAAATATTCCATAGAACACATTTATTGACTGAAATACCATACCATCTGAAATCGCTGGAGCACTGTTCCTTTTTGAGTACAGGCATTGTCTAAAAACACTGGAGTAAAGATGCTGTTACACAAACTGTTTAAAATCTCTAGGGCACAGGTGCCATCAGAAATCACTAGAACACAGTCTCTATCTGAAGAAAAACTAGAGCATAGTCACTGTCTGAATTCACAGATTTCATAGTCACTGTCTAAAATCACAGTTACTGTCTCAAATCACTGGAGTTGTCTGAAAACACTGCACTGGCTGAAATGACACCACTATCCAAAATCACTGGGCACAGGTACTCTCTGCAATCACTGGAAATCAGTCACTAACCACTTGAGTGCCATCTCAAATCACTGGAAAACACAGTAATATTATATCTATAAAAAAGTTATTGTCTCAAATCACTGGACCACAGGCATTGTATGAAAACACTGTATTGTCTTAAAGGGATAGTTCACCAAAAATGAAAATTTGATGTTTATCTTCTTACCCCAGGGCATCCAAGATATAGGTGACTTTGTTTCTTCTGTAGAACACAAACCAAGATTTTTAACTCAAACCATTGCAGTCTGTCAGTCATATAATGGCAGTCCATGGGACCCACGGCTCTGAGAGTCAAAAAAACATACACAGACAAAACCAAATTAAACCCTGCGGCTCGTGACGATACATTGAGGTCTTAAGATACAAAACAATTGGTCTGTGCAAGAAACTGATCAGTATTTATATCATTTCTACCTCTGATCCACCGCAATGTCCAACTGTCCTGAGCGTGTTCACAACATCCGGCGTGTGATGCGTCAGCGTGCTCTGTCATAGTAGACACATGCGTGAAAGTGATTTGTTGCGCGTATACGTCACTCATTATTTATATCGCTTCCGCGCATGTTTAGATCGCATGACATGTCACGTGCCGGATGTTGTGAACGCGCTCCGGACAGTTGGACATTGTGGTGGATCAGAGGTAAAATGTTATATAAATACTGTTCAATTTCTTGCACAGACCGATTGTTAAGACCTCAATGTATCGTCACGAGCCGCAGAGTTAAATTTGGTTTTGTCTGTGTATGTTTTTTTTGACTCTCAAAACCGTGGGTCCCACTGACTGCCATTATATGACTGACAGACTGCAACGGTTTGAGTAAAAAATCTTTGTTTGTGTTCTATTGAAGGTAAGCAGATAAACATCAAATTTTCATTTTTGGGTGAACTATCCCTTGTCTGAAATCATTGAAGCACAAGTGCAATCTCAAATCACTGGAAAAAAAAAAATTACTGAAGCACAGTCACTGTCTGAAATCACTGGAGCACAGGCACTATCTGCAATCATTGGAGAACAGTCTAAACCGCTTGAGTACACATACTGTGAAATCTCTGGAAAACAGTCACTGTCTGAAAACAATGCAGAAGACTTACAGTTTGAAATCACTGGACAACAGTCATTGTCTGGAAACAGTAAAGGTAGCTTACTGTCTGAAATAACCTGAGATCACTGGCACGCAGGTGCCATCTGAAATCAGGATAACAGTCACTGTCTGTAAACACTGGAGAACAGCCACTTAAAACACTGGAGCAAAGTCACTGTCTGAAAACACTGGAGCACTGGTATTATCTACATCTGCTGGCTGGTTCATATTCTGTCACAAACCTCAGTGTCTTTTGTCATGATAAAACTGATAAAAACCAGAGCAAAGCATGACAAAACAGAATGTTTAAAGAAACCCGGGCCAGCTTGCTCCCATTGTATTGAGCTCACATCTGCATAGCACATTGCTCAGGAATCTGGTTTGCGCTGATATCACCATCATATGGACCGGATTTTCTGTTGTACTGGGACTAATTAAAGGAGTGATAACTCTAATCCACTCCACTGGTGCGTTGTTTCATCTGTCTTAATTACAACCCCAGTGAGACCCAAATCACCCCCAAAGTAGAAGCACTAGGCTATGTGTCGACGGCATGTTGTTTGGACGTTGTCAGGTGCTGAAGGCCTGTTAAAGAGAAATTCAGAGACAGACAGAAAGAATGTGAGAGGAAAATGGAGAATGAGCAGAGAGGGTGTGATCTAGGAGTGGTGGTCTAAAATGACGACACATGCAGTAAATCTTGTCGTTTTCTTGATGAATGCTTGTACCAAATGACAAAAGGAATTACTTAGCAAGTGGCTTACTTCCTTTGTAAAATAACTTCGGATGAAATCCTTCCTTTCACTTTTAGAGAGAGGAAGACAGCAAAAGGAAGCAGTGGTGTCAGTCTTGCTGTCAGTTTGATTTAAAGTGTAAGCAGTTTGCTAACTTCTGCCATTTTGCTAACTTTAATCACACACACACACACACACACACACACACACACACACACACACACACACACACACACACAGCCTGCCAGTATTTTGTGCTCCAATTAAATCCAATTAATTTACGTCACACTTGAACTATGATTTGCAACTGGCTATTGATCAGAAGTAGTTATTACGGGGCGAGACAATGTTATTTTAGAGAGTATTTAATCCATAACATAAACACTTTTGAGTGCAAGATGATTCACCAATATCAGAAAGACTGCATTGTGAATTTTAAATGCATATATTTGCTACAAAAGCCACAAAACTCCAAATTCTGTTCAAAACAAGACCACATTTATTTACTCACTTCTTTAAGAATGTTCTCAGAGGATTTTCACTACTGTGCAGGATATAAAGTTTATAAGCATCTTAAAATAACTGTATAAAAAATAAGCTGTGATGCTTTTGCTTCCCTTTTATGTTTTATGAGACAAAAATGTCTTTAGGAATTTATGAAAATGGGAAAAGCACACATCCATTCCCAAAGAGAATAAACAGGAAATTTGGGATTGTTTATCTATTTATTTACTTTCCTTTAGACATAGAACTCTGGCTGTTTCTGAACATTTGGGATTAAGAATTCTTCGCCTTCAGCAAGGACAGCAGGCTTGTTTTAGAGCTGTCATATAAATTACAACTCGAGGAATGTGGTGTCTCTGCTTGTGTTGATCCAGTAAGCGCTTTTACTGCAGACAAGCCTGTTACACTGATCTCTAGCCCCCCCCCCATCCTTACCCAAATTAATGTTTGTTACTGGCAAACAACTCAGACTTGCTCTACTGTCCCAAGGCACATTGCAGTGCGTCTGTTTGTAGAGCTCAACCCTAGATGCTCAAACACGGAAGCCCACTAATAAACATTTTCCTGATTTCAATGGTCATCATATTTCAGGTACACCCACATTGTAGAATTCAATCTTGGCTTTTAACCCTTCATTCTTAATTGGTTTGTATTAATACAGTCATCTCTAATTTAGCTCATTAGCTCAGTAAAAAAAAAAAAAAAGTTACATGAGCATCAGTCACCATCAAACAATGACCAGCATGCTTCTAGATAATTCACAGTACTGTCTGACCATGAGTAGTCAGCATGAAAGCTGATTTATGCTTCACAAGGCAATGCTGATGAGGCACAGGCCTTTCTTTTTTGACACCTTTCTGTCACTTGTGGGCCAGGTGACAGGGTGGTCAGAGGCAGGCAGCCCCCTTCCCCGCTCTCTCCAGGGTCGGACTGTTCGGTCAGGGATTAGATACCTTCCGCTCCTCCCTTCACCTGTGAAATTTCAGAGCCAGCCAGGCTGAAAGGGGGCTTTGTGCCCCCCCCCCCCCCCCCCCGTAAGGAATGCCCATGTTGTCTGCAATGAAAAAACTTGATTTGCACTGGAATTTGGAGGCTGTCTGACAATAGTGAGGACAATCTCCAAGTTAAGTTGGCCCATAAACCGGGGTCAGTCCTCTGTGATTGTTCCCAGAGTATGAAAGTGAACTCATAAAGGCTGTCATCGGGTTTGATATTATGCTCTAATGAAGTTACTTTTCATATCCCCCCAAAAATTCAAAGCTAATAGCCAATATGCCATGGACTGAAATTCAGCAAAGAATTTGTATTTGTAAGGCACAATGGGGACAACCAATCCAGATCTGCAACTGCTAGTCCACTCTAAGCAAACATAAGCTGTTGCCAACTTTCAAGCTCATTGGATATGCATTTTTGAAAATGTGAAAAAGGGGTGTCATGGAGAAAAATCCTGAATAAGTGGGACTCAGGACACAGAGGGGCAGTATGGTATAACTGGGAAGGAGGAAGGGAGGCGATAATTTGGCTTGGTCAAATGCCAGCCGTACACACATTTGTCTGATCTCCACATACCATGAGCGTTACAGAGAAAAACCAATAGAATCAAGACTTTAACAATTATAAAGTTTAAGGCACACTTACACAAATACACTTTCATCAAGCTTAACCATTTAACCTGGTTAACTACATTACTGTAAGAAAGAAAATGGGAATAAATAAATAATACATGGCAACTTTTTATATTTATAATTATATTATTAATAATTACAGCTGTAATTATTATTTACAACTACTACTATTTTTAAATAGTAAATTTATTTATTTTTATTTTTTTATTGCTACAATTTTTAGAAAATTATTAAAATATAAATAAAACCGCTCATAAAACCTGAGGTCGATGAACACTTGCTTAAAGTTAAAAGCCTCTTTACTGGCTAAACACTGAAAAAAAAAAAAAAAAAAAAACTTGTCTAAAATGCTGATACGGATTAATTTTGTTAACAACAGTGCCATCTCCTGGCCAAAAAAAAAAATAATGTTTTCTGAATTTGGACCGTTTGTGACTGATGTGCATTGCGAACCAATCGGTGATGTGAATGACCTACATTCAACCAATCAGGTATCAGATTTCCTTGACCTCATTAGACACGCCCACAAACTTTGTGCGGAAGAGCGTGAATGTGAACCGGGTACGTTTGTCTCACATCTCTCATAAACATTCACATGTCTCAGTTATTATCTCTATATTGCTCTATATTTCTTTAGTAGCACAATGTTTTATTTATTGTTGTTTTATTTGAACTTTAAACTCCTTTGTTCCCGAGTTTTGTTGTGAGCTGTTAAAGCTAATGATTTGTGAGGCTCGCTTCAGAACAAAACCTCTAGAATTGCATGTGCATTTGCTAATTTTTTAACCTGTTTACTTACTAACACAGTCTTAAGCCTGTTACTGTTTAAATGCAAATCCAAAATGTCCTTCTGTGTAGATAAGGACTTTGTTGCTGCTTTAGTCCTCTTTAGCCTGAATAGATACTGTGTTTCCAGAACTTCATTCCCCTGAGCAACACTAGATGCTTAAATTCAGTTCCGGACAGATGCGCTGCAGTTTTAATAACAATACTCTATTATAAATACTCTATTATAGTACTGAAAATAACTAGAATGCATTAAGCCATGCAGTTTATTTAATTTTTTAAAAAACAAAAAAGTATTAATATTTAATAATGAGAGTAATAACTGCACAGGCGAATTTTATGAAACGTTTGAAGTCCGTTATGTTATTGACAATAATGCACATTTCCCTGACAAGTTCTCATTAATGCTGTAATGCAAAATAATGATAACTTATTATTATTTTACATTGTAATGGTAAGATATTATTCAATTTAGCTGTGTTTTTTTTTTTTTTGTCTGGGCAGGAATGATATATTTATTGTTGCATTGCAGTATTGTGTAAGGAAATATATAAACACCATAAATAATGACATTTTACATTTTATTTATTTTTTTGGTCAACTGTGTTGCAGTAATTAGTGAGATTTGCTAATATATGTCAAAGTGCTTGTCTTCGTTTCAGTTTATTTTCAAAGACATTATTTTGATATTGTAACATA
This sequence comes from Tor tambroides, assembly GCA_021397915.2. Classification (NCBI taxonomy): domain Eukaryota; kingdom Metazoa; phylum Chordata; class Actinopteri; order Cypriniformes; family Cyprinidae; genus Tor; species Tor tambroides. Next base: position 25,483 of record JAFVLL020008036.1, on the reverse strand, counting down.
TAAAATTGGTTAAATTATTAAACATTTAAAACATTAATTTGGTGTGCAATGTAAAGGAAAGCTGTGGACAATAAATCAGAATGAAAGTTTACCTTGTAAATTTGAATTAATAATGCAGCAAGTCTTTTTATGTCTCACTAAATTAGAATAAAAACATGCTTTTTCACCCTCTGCTCATTGTAAGGTTCCACATGTTATTTGCATCATGAATAGATGAGTTACTGATCGATTTAATTGTTTGTCTTTTTTTAGAATCATGGCAGAGGCAGACGAAGCCGACGTTCAAACAAAGAAAAGCAGAACCCTCATCGTACGACATCTGCCCAGAGAACTCAGCAGAGATGAAAAGGAGGATCTCCTGAAATATTTTGGTGCTTCATCTGTCAAAGTGCTGTCAGAGAAGGGACCCCTAGTAAGTTGCAAGATTTGCAAGTATTTAAGCTGCAAATTGCAGTGGGTAAATGATGGCGTGAATACATACAGCTGACCTAATTGTGTTGTCATCTGCAGAAACATATGGCATTTGCAACTTTCAGCAGTGAGACCTCAGCCTCTAAGGTAAAACTAAAATACACATGCTCCTCTTGTGGTTTAAGAGCTGGTTTGGACATATGCTAGTAAACCGGATTGTTTCTTTCCACCCACAGGCACTGAACAGACTTCATCAGCTGAGAATCCTTGGTCACACACTAGTGGTTGAGTTTGCGAAAGATCAAGACCATGTCACAGTTTTGAAAGACCCACCAGTGTCTAAGAGGTAAATGGCAAAATCAATAATAACAGACTTTCAGCTATTTCTGTTCCTTCCCCTCAAATATAAGCTGTCTAGATGTGTCTCTGATTGGCTAACTGTCTAGTTTTATGGATGTTTCTTCAAATATGGCCACTGATTGATTTAATATATTTTGATTTAATATATTTCATTTTGTTACATGAAGTTCAGTTAAACTGTCTTGGATTTTTATTCATTTACTTACTTATTTACAATTTGTTTGTTTTTTTACCTTGCCTTCATAATTTATTTTGGCTGCTTTTAAGATTTGTATTTACTAGATTTTAGATAGATTTCGTTTTTACAATATATATTTTTCTTGTCCCAGACAAAGCTAATGTTATAATTTTAAAAACATTGATTATGTTCACAAAAATGATATACATAAATTCATAAATACACATAATTTCCTTCCTGACAAAGTCAGTTTGCCTCTAATAAAGTTTTATTAAAAGTTAGTTTACTTACCATGGTGACAAAATTGTCAGTTTATTTGTAATAAAACATGAGACTTATGATGTGTAGTGAAAAACAGGAACAACTATCAGTTGTAAACTTTATATTTCTGTTGTGCATCATTTCTACTCTAAAAGAAACTGATGTAGAGTCAGTTTTCACTCAGAATTGCTAGTAAATTTTATAATTATAAAAACAGTAAGAAACACATTGAATTAAACATGATTTTTTTATTTTCTTAAAATAACTACTTATTTACAACTTTGAAAAATCATTTTTACAGTGTAGTCAAGGTTTAATTTAGTCAGATTATGTAAAATAGTGCAAAAATATAGTGGGATATATTAAATACTTGCTATGAAATCAGCCTTAACAAGACAAAGTAGCCATTTTATACCAAAATGTAGTTTCCAGCACAGAATCATATTAGACACAGTGCATAATTTGAGATAAGGTGTACATTTTTATGAAGAATGGCATAATATTCATATGATATAAGTACATGCAGTTTTTATTTAGTAGACAATTTGATAATTAGTAGACAAATTAAACTAGTGTGTTGGAAAAATGTGTTTTTTAAGAGAGTTTACAGGGCCAAAGATGCCCATAATTGAAGAAACACCTTTATATTTCTTTACTCATAATTACTCATCTATTTTTCTTGTGTTTCAGTGGTGCTGGTGCCCAGTCTGAGAAGGGGAAGAAAGAAAAACAACAAAACAACGTTCCTCTGGTGGATAACAGCATTGCTCCCAGTCTGGGGTAGGTGTGCACCTGCATCTGTGCACATTGACTTCCTCTGCATGCGCCTTCTCATCTTGCCACTGTGTTTTATGAAGTCACTGGAGATTTGAGACAGGCTAACGCTCCTGGTTGACATCCCGCACCTGGTGTCAGTAGTTCAGGTCCTGGTAACCCAGTAGGAAGTGCCCACAGCGAACAGAGAAGGATGGAGGGAGGAAGTTGGAGAGTGGCTGTCACCATCCGTCTCATGTCCAATTACAGGCCCATGTCTCAGAGTGTCTGTTCTGCGGTGACAGCCCGTCTGCTCTTGCCGTGTGGTGGCACCAGGTGGCCTTTGATAAAGAGACCGTGGGCTAAGATATAATTTTGCACGAGGAGCCCGCACCTCACCTTCACTTAATGAGCGGAGCCATGACAGATTTTTATTTATTTAATTCCGCCAGAGCTGCTCGTGCACAGAGCGGTGTCGCCTGATAAGCATGTTTTTCAGTGGTGTGATGCTCCGAATGAAGTGCAGACTGTTTCGATGATAGAATATGCAATCAAATTCAACATGAAAGAGTCTCTTGACATTCAAAGCGTTTGGTTTGCAAGAGTAGTCCATGCAACATAAGGAGCATAAAATGCATAAGCTGGATCTTGGAGTAGGGAGTTGTGGGTAACACGTACCTTTTATATAGCCATATATATATGGCTATATATATATGTGTGGCTACACACACACACACACACAAAGACCACTTTTAAAGCTCCTTTATATACATACATATATATATGTATGTATGTATATATATATATATATATATATATATATATATATATTTATATATATGTTTGTAAAAACAGTAATTATATTTTAGATAAATTAATGTACTTTTATAACTAATGAGAGACACTTAAATTCTCATTGTTATTATAATTATTATTATTAAATGAGTTATTTTAACAATTATTATTAAAATTTTCCTAAAATCTCGGTCTTACTGTGTCATAATAGCAAAGCATCACTAAACTAGTCTATTGATGTCTTTATGAAACTTTACGAAATATTAAAAGCACATTGTTGCTTAGTTTTATATTACCAGCAAAATCGTTGTGAATATTTTAAATGTTACTTGCCCTAAATTAATTAATATAGTGATATTCAGTGTTGAGGAGTTAATAATAAGTGGCAATGGTACTTACCGATAGTTTTTCAAGTAACAAGTCATATGAACAACTAACATTGTAGAATGATATAATTGATTATTGTCATTCATAACTGGAGTTAGATTGTTGTATGTATATTTATGTGTTGAAGTTTTGTGCTAGTTATATACTGCTTTTTGTTTTTATAATCAAAAATAATAAAATATAAAATGTTAGCTACTTTTTGTGGTGTAGAGTGCTCTCCTGTCCCCAAACGCAGGTGTGTTTTGCAGGCGTGGGCATTTATGAAACACAGCCAAATGTTTGCACCTCGCTCTTATATTTATGCTTCACCATTATGTGCATGCATTTTGTCACGGGTAGCATTTCTGGAAATGTTTCCCTGTCTCCTCTCCGAGACTAACGACTGGCAATTTTTCATTTTTCTTTCCTCCCGCAGGTTGAAATTTCAAACAAATCCAACGCTGAAGTATTTATACCCTCCTCCTTCAAGTGGAATTTTGACAAACATTGTACACACTCTTCTGAGCGTGCCCAAGTTCTACGTTCAAGTGAGTAGAGGCTACAAAGATTTTTTCCTTATCTTTTTTTGTTGTTTTATTTATCAGTTCATGTTGGGAATGTGTAAAAACACGCATCCGTAGGCTTACCTCTTGCGTATCAGTATCTGTCTCCTATTTTCGGGTTTTTAGTTCATATGAGGTAAAAAAAAAACAAAAACAACCCAAAACAAAACAGAAAAACGTTAATTCTCAGCTCTCTCAGACTGGCACTAATGTGATTTTTTCCAAATCAAGTCCAGTCTCTAAAACATCAAACCACAATATTTGCATGGAATTATTCTGATGGTATTAATATCATGCTCATGTGGGAGGGATGAGTGATGTATTTAACACTTTCCCTTAAGCTACACCGCACCGTTTTGTAAAACACCAAGGAGACGTTATAATTTCCCAGACTGCCTTTTGGTGGCGCTAGATTTCTGAGAAACAGGCTGGCGCTTTAAACACATTAAATCTGTTGCTCAGAGCTTCGTTTCAGAGCCTAAATATATTCCCACACAGCAATCTGGGTTACATATGGAGCCAGGGTCACAATTAATGTTTGTGTCCAAGAAATACTCAGTACCAGGTGTGTGGAAACAACACACACACTCTTTTCTTCATCAGGTGAACATGTTCCTCCACAGGTTCTTCACTTGATGAATAAGATGAACCTTCCATGCCCGTTTGGACCAGTGACGGCTCCTCCGCCAATGGTGAGTTGGTTATGCGTTTTTGCAATGTTTATCTTAACTCAAACAATCAGGGCAGCATGATGACGAATGTATAATATGAATCACATCTTGGCGCATTGCCGGAATTAAAACTCAGCTTCATTCCCGATGCTTTGCTTTTTACTGAATCACATCAATATAAGTGCTCTGCTAATACTGATGAGCTACACGGCTGTGCAAAAGAGCTCTTGAGAAGGTGTAACCCACTCATCTACACCGTTTCAGTTTGAGATGCCTCCAGGCCCATTGCCGCCCATGCCCCCACCATTTCCCCCAGAGAACCCTCCTCTCCCGGAGCATGAGGAGGGGGCGTCGGGCAGTGAAGAAGAATCTGAGTACGAAAGTGGAGATGAGGAGGACAAGGAGAGGTAGCTGGTTTTCCACCTTTCTATTTTGTCTACAAGCTGTTGAAGTAGTTTGACGTTAGTAGGTAACTATTATTAGGCAGTGTGTGCAAGCAAGTTGTTGTGTTCACAACTGTTTTAAAAATTGATAATAAGAATTTTTTTTTGAGCATTAAATCAGCAAATTAGAATGATTTCTGAAGGATCATGTGACATTGAAGACTTTTCATCAGAGGAATATATTACATTTTAAAATATATTTAAAAAGAAATCATGTATTTATAATTGTAATAATATTTCACAGTATCACTGGTTTTAAAATTTTGTATAAAATAAAAATAAGACACTAAAAATAAAAAAAGTTGTTTTAAAGTTGCTTTAAATGCTTGAGTTTAAGCATCACAACATTATAAAATATTGCTAAAGATTATATTTAACAGTGTTATTAAATTATTAGTGTTTTTAAAAAAAGAATTTAGACAGTTGTTAGACAATTATCTAATCTGTATGTAAAAAAATAAGAGAAATGAGCAGAGACAATTATAGTCTCTCTAATATCGGCCAATACTGATGAATAATAAATTTTCTGGCCTTACAACACTTTACAGAGACTTTTTTCCTACAGACAGATTATTATTAACCATTTTTGTGTCCTCCACTTGCCTAAACGTAAATGCAATCTCTTGTCCAATATCTAAAAATAACTGGTAGTATTTTTGACTATGCTTCACCAGCATTGGCACGTTTTCTCATTGACAGATTGTCGGCCTCCAGAATGGCAGCAGCTGAAAGCTGCAAAATGCTTGGTTTGTTTGTTTTGTTGCCGTGTTTTGCCTTGCGTTCAAAAGCCATACATGTTTAATAGCTTCTCACTTCTTCTCTCTGCTTTCCACAAAGGATGATCAGACTGATGGGCCTTGTTAACCAGCCATGCAAAAGACCGTTGAGAACAAAGACTTCTTCCAAGAGAAAGAAACCCAAACTAAAAGACCTCCTGTTTATTCCCAAACCAGATTCCCATGGGTAAATTCTCAGCTGCTTTTCACTCAACCAGAAGCTTCTTTATCATTAATTAAGTAAAACAAAACTGCAACTTTTAGTTTCAAAAGACCACCTTCAGCAACACAAAAAGATTCACAGATAGCTCAGTGTTGTATCTCTCAGCCCCTCAGGCCCAGCTCTGCAGCCATCAGATGTGTTCGAGCAACCTCAGGCGCTTGGACAGAAAAAGATTGAGTTCCATATATCGGCTGAGGTGTCCACCATCCTCGAGGGTCCCAGACAGAATCAGGAACCGCAATTCGCAGATGCGACTGAAGGTAAGGCTTCACGTCCCCCGCCACTCCTTCCACATCATCCATTTATCTATCCGCCTGCATCACCGAATGTGCCCCAGGTTCAGCCATCCATCCTGAGCGGACCTGCTCAATTAACACAGCAATTAGCCCTGAGAATAGTGACTCAGCTGGAGAGAAGATTTAATGTATCGGGCTGTCAGCAGGCCGAGCTGCTCTCGCCATGAGGCGTTGAGACCCTCCCCTGCGTCAGGATAACCCTGAAACTTTATTTGGGAATCAGGAATGACGAAATGATCAAACTAAAACAAACACGCACAAAACTTTTCAGAGCTCTGTAAAATTAAAAAAGACGGCAGATGTGGTTGCCAGATATGTACCATAAAAAATACCGTAGCAACATTTCAGGTTTTTACGAATTTAAATTAAATTGATAGTGAAAACCTGATATAATGTAATATACCAATCTACTAAAATTCTAAGTCTGTTTTGTACCTTTATAGTATACCAACGTCCAACAAAAACACAGGTAGTGAATAAAGCCACATGCAGAATCATAAATCATCACAAGTAGCTTTTACACAAGCAGAGGTCAATACATAATCATAATCATCATTCATTATCATCACATAATAATTAAGTTAATAAGATTTTGCCTAAAAAACTAAGGAGAAACAGTGATTTCAATGAAAAAGTGTCAAATGTATAGTTTTACACAAAAAATTCACTTCCAAAAACTGTAAATTTAACAGTACTTTACTTTACAAATAAATTAAATTACGTTTCACTGTATATTAGGGCTGTGAAATTGATTAATCGCGATTAATCGCATCCAAAATAAATGTTTGTGTTTACATAATATATTTGTATGGTTGTATGTATATTTATGCATACCTATAAATATGCACAGTACACACTTTTATTTTGGATGCGATTAATCGCGATCAATCAATTTGACAGCCCTACTGTTTATAGTAAGGGAACTTGCTGTTAACCAATTAACATGTTTTTACTAGTGCTGTCAAATGATTAATCGCGATTAATGGCATCCAAAATAAAAGTTTTTGTTTACATAGTATATGTGTGTGTACTCTGTATATTTATAAACACACACACACACACACACACGCATGTATATATTAAGAAAAATGTTACATTTATATATTAAATATATTTATATATAATATAAATTATATTAATATAAATATATATATGTAAATATTTTCTAAATATATGCTGTATGTGTGTGTATTTATATATACATAATAAATATACACAGTACACACACATATGTTATGTAAACAGAAACTTTTATTTTGGATGTGATTAATCGTTTGACAGCACTAGTTTTTACTGTAACATTTTACAGTCTTTTACCGTTAAAATTACAATAATCCTTTACAGTGTGCAGGTATGTCAAAGCAATTATTTAACGCCGCCAATCTACGCAGACGCAGCAAAAAAGTCGTCCTCTGCGGTCAAATTTAGATCCACAGTCTTTTGTTTACCTTATCTTCCTGTTTGTTTTCCATTAATGTCTATGACCTAAAACCGAGACGGAAAACCTTTCAAAGTCAAAGACAAACAGCTTTCCTAACCTGTTTAAAAAAGAAAAGAGCACAGGGACGGTAGTTATTTCCATTATGCTCGCGTTTAGCTGATGATAAACAATATGTTTAAATGACGAGAAACGTCAAAGGAATCCACCTCTCTGAGGGAAACTTATCAGCACTTCTTGCTCTAGTACACATTAGGCACTAGATCTGTCAGACAAGTTTCCAGAGGATTTGTGTAGCCTCGCTGCTTCCCATAATTCCTCATACGCGTTTGCTTACGGCTTACTGCCAACTGCCAGGTGACATCTCCAACTGTGCTATGAAAGAACCTGAAAGAAAACCCCACAGAGCATGACCCCACGCAAACACACCAGTGTCACCCTCAGAGATTAATACACTCGCCTGTTTCTTTTTCCTCTGGCATGGATTTTCCATTTTATCTGTTTTTACGTGCCTTTTGTTATCGATTACAGGAATTGGTTTTGCTTTCGTGCACGACAAGAAAACAATCCTGCGTTTTTGTTTTCGAGTTTGTTTTGAATAGTCAAGGCTTGTCATTTTGATACATGTTCACACAAGTCTTAGGTGTCATCGTTGAAATTTGCAACAGGCAGCCTGTCTCAGACAGATTGAAATTGAGCACCGTGACAGTTCAAAGCACGCTCTAATTATGTTTATGCAACTTATTCCTAGACACGGCAGAGATGGAGGTTACCGTTCAGGACGCTGCAGAAGGGTTTGGGAAAATCTACCCAAGCGCTCCAGTCCCCAGACACGAGGAAGAGAGGGAGGAAGATGAGGACATCCCCTCGGAGTTCATCTCTAGGAGAGAGCTAGAGAGAGGGAGACTCTCCAGAGACGGTGAAACACTCACTCAAATTGTGCACGCATACACTCTTGTTCTTTGTAGTACACTGAACATCAAATAGAATTGAGATGCTCTAGTAAAGAATTTGCCTTGGAGTGTTTGCAAGAAACACACAGCCGATCTTTAAAGAGGAAATTAATATTTGATATGAAGCACACCAGGTTCTCGTCATATGACTGTTTGCATGTTTCAGATGTTTGTGAGTGATTGCTTAATGTATTTATTTTATGTCAGTCAGTCATTCCTAAACGCATGTTTGACAGCTTTCTCTCTCAGATTAACTATTCAAATGATAGTGTGCATTTGTTGTATTGATTTATTTTTTTTATTGACTCTTTTACATTTATAGAGATGAAGAAAATGTCTGTGTTTAAAAACTACGAACCTGGAGAGCCAACCTGCAGACTTTATGTTAAGAATGTTGCAAAGCTAGTTGAAGAAAAAGTAAGTGTCTGCTCTACTGACAAAAAAAAAAAAAATTCAACTAAATAGTTGAATATTAAAACTAAATGGGCAATATTATTTATTTATTTATTTAATGGGTAAATTGGACTAGACAATTATTGTATAACCAATACGTGTCTGCTCTACCGACACACACACACACACACACACACAAATAACAAATAAATATTAAAACTAAATGCTCAATATCATTCATTCATTCGTTCATTCATTCATTCATTCATTCAATGGATGAATTAGACTAGACAGTTACTGTATAACTGGATAATTAATTACTTTATGGATAAAATTATGTATTTTTCATTGATATTTTATTTATTTATTGTAATAATATAGTATTTTAATATCAGTGAATGAGTTGGACTGAACAATTATTGGATAACAATTATTATATTAAACAATTATTTTATTTTTAATGTATTATATATTTTATTTATTTATTTATTCATTTATTTTATGATTAAGACCTTTGAATAACTAGATAATTTATGGATTAAATTACTTGTTTTGGAAATAATATTTTATTTTGATATTTTATTTATTTTAATAATGTAATATTTTAATATTAGTGGGTAAGCTGTTTTTTTCATTTATGGATAAATATTGAAGTATATTATATGTTATAGTGAAATATTTTATTATTTATTAATTACTATTAATAATAATAGTAATATTTTATTATTATTATTATATGTTTTATACATTTATTTTCTTGGACTGGACATTTTGTAATATAATTTATAATAATTTATAACTGGATCATTTATCATTTTTAATTAATTAATTATTACTATATGTTTTATACATTTATTTTCTTGAACTGGACAATTTGTAATAAAATTTATAATAATTTATAACTGGATAATTGATAATTTTTAGTTAATTATTAATTATTATTATTTTTACATATATGTTTTATACATTTATTTTCTTGGACTGGACAAGTTCTGGATAACCAGATAATTTATTAATGTATGAATAAATATTAGTCAGTTTTGTTAATTGGCCAAGTGGGCATGCAAATAATTTCTTGAGATTGCATAACATTCGCTTCAGAGTGTGGTCTAGAAGAGCCTGAGAGCTCTCAATTCTCACTTTATTACCAGCTACATAACCCCGCTCAATCTTTTCTGCAGGATCTGAAGTTCATCTACGGCCGGTATATCGACATCTCCTCAGAGGAGGAGAGAAACATGTAAGCACCACTGTCTCATGCCTCAGGCCCTTGTCTGGGGCCTCAACTCCGCAAATCACAATCAAAGCCAATGAAAAGAGAACACCACTCCTATTTTTCTCAGGAGTGGTGAATAAAGGGGAGTTCTTCATGAACATGTGCTGATGTATAAAGTGTGTTTGTTCCCGTCAGGTTTGATATTGTTTTGATGAAAGAGGGGAGGATGAAAGGTCAGGCCTTCATTGGGCTCCCCAGCGAGAGAAGCGCAGAGAAGGCCTTAAAGGAAACCAATGGATATGTTCTCAACGACAAACCTCTTGTGGTGGTATCCTTTGTTTTTCAGTCATTTTGGCATTAACTTTCTGACAGAATGTTTTATCTTTCTTTCTCCAACAAAAACAGTGTGTTTTTACTTGTTACACCTAGAATTTATTATTACAAATGCTTTACTGTCAAACAAAATCACACCTTAACTTAAACTCCAGCAATTCGCCCGATCTGCAAAACCTAAACAGGAATCTGCGGACCCAAAGAAAGGAGGGAAAAAACACTGAACCGGTGGGTTAAAAGACCAACAATTTTTGCATTTATGTATATATTTTTATAGCTATGTCTGTTGAAGAGGGTGGGTGACAAATGTGCTGATTATTTTTATTATAAATTATTATAACTGGTTTGGATAGCCTCTTGATTTTGAAGCTTGAAAATTGATTTTTTAATTTTAGTTTTTTTTTTTTTTTTTTTTTTTGTGTCCAGATAAATTTTAACCCGACATTTCTGTTTGTTTAAGATGATGTTGATGTACAATCATGAGCCTACAGGAGCTCCATCTTTACTTCATATCCTTTAAAATATCCTTTAAAAGAGTCATTTGAATTGCTTGCTTTGATACGGAAATATAGGCAGTAACTGAATTCTTCCACATGTCAAGCAATATTTTTTATATTTATGTTTATAAATTTATATGTAAATTACATTACACATAAAGCTTGTTATTAATATTTTTCCCTCAAATTTTATTGCAGAATGCTGCTGTTGAGTTCTGTTGGACTGAAGTTCATCATCGATTGATGTAATATTTTTTTATTATTATATTTGATTTTGTTGATATGTCTTACAATACAAAAAAATAAAAGGAAATAATACTTTGATCTGGATCTTCATTGAAACTGCTGGCCAATTTCAAGACCCTCTCATAACAATATAGTTTATAGATACTTTTCTTTGCAATATTGTTATTAATCTGGGTTGTTTGTGCGCTCAAGGTTGCCAAAGGTCGGATCCTGATGTTTAATGGTACCAGTATTGTTCTGCACGCACAACATGTGCCTTTGATGTGAAGGAGAATAAATTTAGAAGTCGCTATCAGTCAGCCGGCTCATCTTCCAGCAGCACAGCAACAGATGGTGCTGTCAATACAGCAGAGCTCAGACAAACACAAACAATACACAAGAAAGACTGTGACCAGGGCTGACCCGGCTCGAAGATTAGCTGTTATTTGTTCACTGTACTTTAGTCTGAGATCTAAGACTCTCAAGATGCATTGTGCCAGGTTTGATTTCAGGGATGCCAAATGCTTTTGCTTTTCATGATCAATCATGATGCTCAATCGTGATCTGTCTTGACATTGTATATTAAGCATGAATGAGATTTGAGATTTTACTATGTTTTGCAACATTTTGGTCACACAAAGAAACCATTACTGTCCCATGTTTTTTTTTTTTTTTTTGTAAGTGCGAGATCAACTGATTAAGGGTTCAACATAAACCACACAGGTCAAAATATACATTATATACGAAATATTACAATTTAGAATATATTTATTTTAAAATCTAACTTATTTGATTTGTTGATGAATAGAAAGTTCAAAAGAATCTTTAACATTTATTTGAAATAGAAATTTTTTGTGACGTTATAAATGTCTTCACATCAGTTTATTGCTTCCGTGTTGAATAAAAGCATGAATTATTTTTTTATATTTCTTTCTGTATTATTATTATTATTATTATTATTATTATTATTTAAAAACCTTGCTTACCCCAAAGTTTTGAATGGTAGCAGATCATGGTTTCCACAAAAAACATTAAGCAGCAGTTTTCAACATTGATAATGATAATTACAAATGTTACTTGTGCAGCAAATCAGGATATCAGAATAATTTCTGAAGGATCATGTGACACTTTAGACTGGAGTAATGCCTGCTGATATTCAGCTTTGCCATTACAGGAATAAACTAGATTTCAAAATAAATTCAAATAGAAAACAGTTCTTTTAAACTGCAATAATATTCCACAATTTTATTATTTTCACAGTATTTTTGATCTATTAAATGCAGCCTTGGTGAGCAAAAGGTCTTTCAAAAACATGAAGAAATCTTTTGACGGGTTGTGTGTAGAATATTGTGGTGGGTCATACGAAGCCCATCTGATATTCAAATACTCTTGATTGCTTTGCCTAGAGGAGAAAAAAATTCCAGTTTCCATCTGTGTCCAATGGCATTCCCAACTAGGGCCCTTTTATCACTTTTGAAATTATACCTGATAAATGTCTTGGTAATTCTCAATATTTCCACGGCGGCTGGTGCATTTGTCATCATTGAAGTCAGTGGCAGAGTATCTCACAGATGGGAACTCCTCACGGGTGGCATTGAAGTACGAGCCGCAGGTCGAATGCCTCCTCTCCCCTCCGCCCGACACACATGTGTGATTGATGACAACGTCTGTGTAGATCTTCACCTGCAGGAGCCGCATCGGTTCATTACCATGACCCCACAGCACAACACTGCCTACCAGGACACATCAAAGGACATTGCTGTGCTTTCCTATCTACAGCGGGAACGCAATGAGGCTATCAAAGGGCTTTGGAGCTCTAATACAAGGAGAACATTTTTAATGAGATTGCATTTAGATATATATAATTCAGTCAGGGACATCACTTGGGCAGGACAACTGGGAACATTATCCCATGCCCAAAGGGAGAGAGGGGCCACCCACAAAAAATGTGTTCAGAGCCCTGATATCTATTTAAACTATGTGTTGGTTTTAATCTACTTCTAAGGTGGTTTAGATGGTCAATTTTCATACAGGGCTACTCTAAGGCAGGGTTTAGTCTAGGGCTATATATAGGCTGGTCAATATATTATTGAACAGAACTGGCGCTCGCAGATACAATCCAATAAAAATAGAAGTCACATATACTATAGAATTCAGAAGCACGTACTACTACATGGTCAAACTGTGCGTTCATAATAACCTTTCACTGCGATAATGCCCGCCTCTCATGTTAATGTCATCGGATTGATTGGCTGATTACCCTGTCAATATGATATTCCCCGCCTAACAGGTTCTCTTCTTCACTCTGATTGGCTAATTAGAGTGTCAAAGCGAAAATACCCGCCCGCGTCTTTCACCCACAACAATCGGTTTGCAAGTCTTCTAAATGAGAGAGCAACTGGTGAAAATGGACAGTCTAAAAAGCACGTACCGCCTAGGTACCACTATTTTAGATTAGATACCGAATGAACTTGTGACAAACTTGAAATGAACCCGGGAGTGAGCCATTTTTGGCGACCATTTAGCACAACAGGTAAAATTAAAGTTGCCCCTCCTACGACCATCATGTTTCTTGAACCGACTATTAATCATAACTTTAACAGTAAGTATCAGCTTTAACAGTACTAGCAATTAAAATCTACAAAATATTTATATTCATTCATGTATGTTTGTATAAAAAATTCTATTCTATTCTATTCTATTCTATTCTATTCTATTCTATTCTATTATATTAGGCCTATATTATATTATATGTGACCCTGGACCACAAAACCAGGCATAAGGGTCAATTTTTTGGAAATTGGGATTTCTACATCAAATGAAAGCTAAGCTTTGTTGGTATAGTTTGTTAGGACGGTAGGAAATGTACAAAATATCTTCATGGAACATGATCTTTACTTAATATCCTAATGATTTTTGGCATAAAAGAAAAATCGATTATTTGGACCCATACAATGTATTTTTGGCTATTGCTACAAATATACCCATGCTACTTAAGACTGGTTTTGTGATCCAGGGTCACATATTTATTAAAAAATGCTCAAGTCGCTAACCCAGGCCATAATCTGTCCCAAAAATCTGAAAGACCAACAAGAATATTCCAAAAACCATTTTGACCTTATGGTGAACTGTCTGGATCAGCTGGAAACCAGCTGTCATGTTCCATATGATAAATTTTGACCCACTTTACATCACAACATAACTTTTTGTTTTACCCCTCACATGGCTTTTTGTGAGTTTTCCTCTGTTTGTTCAAATGTAGGTTCTTTTTGTTCTTAGGATCAGGGGTGAGAGCTGGAGATTGATGCCTTGTGACACAGCCCTGGTGTTTGTGAATAACCTTGACAACCGAAGAGGTCATGGGGCAGTCGGGGCATCCGTCCACCCAGTCTAGGAGCCTAGGTAGGAGCTGTCCTGTTTGAGACTAAAGCACACTGACTGTTTCAGCAGGAGCCAAACAAACATCATGAATGATGACTCTTGTCTGCTTTCATGGTCTTCAAAATGTACAAAATGACTGTGGCCCATCCCTACGGAAAGGGTCACGTCAAGCTGCTGCTGGGACCGGTATGTTGTGAAAGGAAAGGTGGATTGCAGTGACGTAAAACACTAGAGAGTCAGTGGGGTAAAATGTGACAGCTGTGGAGCTAAAAATAGACAAAAAATCTGGCTTGAACCTACATCCATCTGTCTATCTGTCTATCTATCTATCTATCTATCTATCTATCTATCTATCTATCTGTCTGTCTGTCTGTCTGTCTGTCCGTCTGTCTATCCATTTACCCATCCATTGTTCTGTCATTCTATCATTCTATCTTTCCATCTATCTATCGTTCTGTCTATTGTTCTATTGCATCATTCTGTCTATGCTATACCTGTCTATTGCTTAAGTTTTGGAGTGTGTCCCAACAACATTTTGCTTACTGTAGTGAACAGAAGAAGAAGATGAGTGTTAAGATGCCCCATGAAGGACAAAACTTACTTTCTTTCTCTCTTCGTGCACCAAAAGTAAACGTGTCAATGCCAAGGTGTGCTTATTCATTATGAAATGAGTGATGGCTTCGCTGTAAATATTTCATGCATGCAACTCCTAAAAGTTTCATGACGTTGTCCGAATGAGTAAGATTTGGAGAGGAAGTGAAGTAATTCATTTGAATAATTGATGTTTAATGCCTTTGATAAGAGACATCACAAAGGTCACCATTTCAATATAACCTGAGAGACTACAGTAATGAGCTCTTGTCCCTGTCAGAAAATGCTTATATTAGAAAAATACTGTGACTATCTTCTGTGGTCTGTTCTGTATGAACAGCACTATGAATGGGCATCTTCGTTAGCCAAGCCAGTAAGCCTTGTATGACCGTAAATTATGTTGAGGTGTACAGCATTACTCATTTCATACTATGTGAGTTCTTCATACTATGTGTGTATTGAATGCACAGAATGTTTTTTAACTCAAAGGCCCTATTTTGTCCAAGACAATATTTAAAGGCACTTCTATCTACAGTAGGCAGTTTTTTTTACAACTGGGCTGCCCTGGAAGTTCCAATCTAATCTAAGGTTTTCCTTTGGATGTGGACATACAGAATACACTAAAATGGCTATATATCGAGTAAATAGTTATAAATAAATAACCTTGTGTACTGTATGTGAAGTGTGTTCTGAGTGTTTGCGCTCTGAAACCATAAAGGCTTCTCTACCGCACCTCCTCCGAGCATCGCATCTTAAAGTGTAGCTCAGGTTAACTTAGCGCTGACAAAATGAAGGCCAGAGCTGGTCTTCATCTCATTAGTTTTTTTGTGCTGTCTGAAACCCCAGTTGAATCTTCGACTTATTTCATCTGCAGTAACCTTGCTTATTCCCGTCGGACGTATTTGTGTTGGTGTAAAGAATTTATGGCGATCTAAAAGAAATGTATAAATCCTGGGTTTGGCTTTTTCAGGGCCATTGGGGTGGACAGTGATCAGAATGTGTAAGAACAGCTCCCTCTGAGACTCTTTGTGACTAATACATCTCCCCTCCTTCGCTGAATGCCAAACAGGACCGACATGACTGCGGTGGGGTTCTTACCCCGCTGTAAGTTGGCCTTCAGTGTTGAATCTTAGTCAGCTTGTGTGCGCTGTGAGACATCCTGTGCAGGTTTTTGTTGTTAGCAGAATCCCATATGAGTTTTCGCTCAGCAGGAGTGAAGGAAGGACATGGAATGGGGGCACAAGGATCTATATTTGCAGCTGAAACGGGATCTATTGGGCTGTTTGCCCAGAGGCATGCTGTGAAATGCGTGTTCGTCATTGGCTTAACACTAAAACTCATTGACGTAACACTAAAGTAACACTACACTCAAAATACCAGAGCAAAAGCCATTATGCATTTGATTGGCAGAGACGATGGAGAACTTTGTATAAGATGTTTTGTCAGTGAATAACTGCTTGATAGATTGAACTCATGGACCATGGTCCTGTCACTCCAATTCAATTTCAACTGATTCTGGTTCCTGTGGAGTGTGGCCAATTCAAATTCCAATATATGATTTAAAATCAAGCCAGTTCTTAAATTCTGATTTTGACTTCGATATGATACATGACTAAAACATCTTGATACTATACTGAACTGATACTCTGACAAAAACATGGAACAACAGGAAAAGTAATTGAATGATAGATGATTCAAATGGAGGTTATAGTTATTTTATCTATTAAAAAAGCATTTCATCTCATCGGTGCCGATAGCCTCGTGGTTAGTGCGTCGACACATAGCGCAACTGTGCTCACGGTGACCCGAGTTCGATTCCAGTCTTGTGGTCCTTTGCCGATCCCGCTCCCCTCTTTCCTCCCGGTATATTCCTGTCGTCTCTCTACTGTCCTATATGAATAAAAAGCATTTCATCCACTCATATTGAACTCATATGCCAGTACCAAAGTTTTCTCAAATTCCATTTTTTTTTTCTAAATTCCATTTTTTTTTCATTGTAATTTTTCTGGATTCCATTTTTTTTCCATTTTAATTTTTCTAGACTCAATGGAAGCCCATTTCTGCCACTGAATAAAAAAATTTAAAAAAGTTATTGCGACTTTTTATCTCACAATTCTTACTTTTTTTCACAGAATTGTGTGATATAAACTCACAATTGCGAGTTATAAAGTCAGAATTGCGAGATATGAACTCACAATTCTGACTTTTTTTTCAGAATTGTGTGATATAAACTCAAAATTGCGAGTTATAAAGTCAGAATTACAATTTATAGTCACAATTGCGAGATAAAAACTCGCAATTCTGACTTTTTTTCTCGCAATTGCGAGTTTATATCTCGCAATTCTGACTTTTTTCTCGCAATTCTGACTTTTTTCTCAGAATTGTGAGTTTATATCTCACAATTCTGAGAAAAAAAGTCAGAATTGCGTGATATAAACTCGCAATTGTGAGACATAAACTTGTAATTCTGAGAAAAAAAGTTTATATCTCGCAGTTCTGACTTTATTTCTCAGAATTGCGAGTTTATATCTCACAATTATGACTTTTTAACTCGCAATTGCGAGTTTATATCACGCAATTTTGAGAAAAAAAGTCAGAATTGCACGTTTGTATCGTGCAATTATGAGAAAAAAAGTCCGAATTGTGAGATAAAAAGTCGCAATTACATTTTAATTTTTTATTCAGTGGCGGAAACGGGCTTCCATAAGACTCTATTTTATTTGTTACATTAAAAATATTAATCAGAAAGCATGTCTAGTTAATTGAAATCATGAAACATACACAATTTAACAGCAATTTATTAAAAGTTGAACAAAAATTTAATTTTTAAGGCCCTAGAAATTTCAGAAATACTGTATTTACAATTTTCTGGTAAACAATTTGTCTGGTAAATATTCCTTAAATATTGTTTTAATAATATTTTTATTAGTACTAGTACTATCATTACATTAACTAATATATTTCTGTCAAGTTAAACCAAACTTTTATTTTGACGGGTTGCTGGAAACTACGTTTGTTTGTATTTGATATGACGATGGTTTTCCACAAACGAAACAGTAAAATGCTCATGAACTGACTCTCAGAGCAGTTCTAGAGATTATGTTCATGTGTTCATGTACTCATATATTGAGGCGCCAGAGGCAGAAAACACCGCGAGCATCATGTGTGATTCACTATGTGTGCAGTAAATGAAACCACACTTTTTATGACTTTTTATTCCACGATTCCGTCTGCGTTTTCCACATTGCGGAAATCATAGCGCCCAAGTAAACAGTGTTTTACTCAGGAAATATGGCTCTTATTAAAATGCCTTCTTAAAGTACCGGTACTAGTAAAATGAGGAATCGTACCATTTTTAAAAGCAGTGTACCGTGATACCTTTTTAGTACTGGTATATCGTGCAACTAGTTTGTATTCCATTCACATATTCTTGCTTTAGATGCTGTGAACACAGACAAGCAGAGGGATACAGAGAGTGAAGCGTCCCAGTGCTTTTACGCTAAATATCAGCAGTCTTGAAATGCTGTTTGGCCCTCGAATTAGAGGACTGCAACTGTTGTATAAATTCATCTAGTTTGGTTGGACAGGGTTTATATTATCAGTGCATCATGCCCAGCTAATTTCAAGTCAAAAACTTGAAAATGTGGCAAGGCAGTGATATGGCAGAGTTGGCAATATGTTACAGCCTCATAAAATTACTGAGCAGAAACGATATTTCTCATCCACTGATATGTCTGTAGCTTTCATTATTAATAACATGAATTATTGAACAGAACACGTCTCCTAATGTCTCATCATTCTCCTTAAGCAGGTGGGAGGTTTTCTCAAAAGGATGCTGGTGAGATTGCATCCAGCATACCAATGAAAGTGAGTATGTGTGAGCATGTCTGTGTGTGTGAGACTATTACGTGAGACAACTATTAGAAAATCACACTTCACACAAGCAGTGGAATCCTATGGAAGAGCAGAGGGGACTGAGTTGAAGCGCAAGTAATACGAATAAATTTTTAATTGAAATGACAGTGTCAAATTCATCGCAGTCATTTCCCAAGTTTGGACTGAAAGATGCCTGACATTTGACCTTAGAATGCCACTCTAATACAAATGAAAAATTCCTTTAGCTAATGATTCCTCAGGCTACCATTTGCAGCTTATGCATGAAATTGCAGCCGTTAATTGTATTGGCTCTTTTGTACACTCTAAATAACCATTATGTCTGCAAAACTGCGGCCCAAATGATTCAGACAGTTCTGGCAGAGCTGCAAGCTCAGTCAAAAAGAATTTTGGCTGCAGATTATGGAGGCATCCTGGGATTTCCCTCCAGTGAACATTGGCTTTGAAATCAATATAGCAAGTAAACTCAGAGGCACTGTGTGTAGTCAACTATAAGCCAAACAGTAATTGCTTAAATTGATGTAATCCTTCACGTGTCCTCCATGTGGCAAAGTTAATATCAAAAGAATTATGTGCGCAGTCCAACGATTTTGCGATATAATCCTTAAATCAAGAACAATTAAAACCGTGAGGCAGAGAGAGATGAACCTATACGTCCAGATTATGACTTTGACCTTTTTGCATTTTGCATAGTAATCTGGATCAACAATTGAGTTTAACCATATCCAAAAATGTGTAAATGTTGAATAGATTTATTTTATTATTTCAGGACTTTTAGGACTGGGCTCAATATAGATTAATCCGATAGCCTTATACAATTTAAACGTGTTATGATCACAGTGTGTCCAGAGTCTGCTGTCTCAATGTATGAGGACATAAACTTCCTCTCTGAGCATATTATTGTTTCATTTGAAAAAAATAAAAATACACACTGACACTCACAACAAACGGGCAAAAAAAGTTTAGTTTAACTTGAAGAAATTATGACAAACATTTTACTATTGTGTACTGAAATGTACTTCTCAAGGTAAAAATAATAGTTTAAATTATGTTTAAGCAATATCATACAACCAAGATATTTTTTCATCCCTGTTAATTTATACAGTTCTGTTGTGCAGTATCTTATTTGAACTAACTAAATAAATGAATAAAAATTCTATGTAAATGTTATATTTTAATTTTATTAAATTATAAAAGATTTATTGTTAAAGTTTTAATTCTTTAATAAACAGTTCATTTTCAAGGTCTAACAAACGTGTGGAAAGCATTTCCTTTCCTATTAAGAGTAAATGAACATTGTGATAAATATCAATATTGTATAATATGAAAAAATATTATGATACTGTTTTTGGCCATATCGCCTTACCTTACTTTACTTACACCTTACTCCAAATTAAAGGGGGTGTTTCAACAATGTTTTTAAACAAAATTGTATAAACTATAGAAGAGCAATCCGGTCTCATGAAAAGTCATAATTCAGACAAACTTGCAAAATCGTACAAGGCATGAATTGGCACAAACCCAGCCATAAAAGTACAATCCTATACTCAAACGCTAATGTTAACGCTTATTCTAATGTATTGTAATAAGAAATAAAATGCCATTTCTCGTACAAGCCATGTCATACTGGTACTGTATGTTACAATTTCAGCATCTCATATGAATTATTGTGAATTGTCATGAGTAAATGTTTTGGTAAATCAGAATGCACTAAATAGACCCATATATAACTCCTGAGGAGGAAGCCACCGCATAATTGTTGCAGAAAAATTTGATTGTTTTAGTTAAAACTACTACAACTAACTGTGCTAGGCTAGTGGACTGAGACAAACTTCAGCACATCGCACCTGAAAAAACTCTGCTTGGCTTGTCAACATGTTTGTTTCTCAACTAATTCTAAATTTATTTAGCAGTTTTATGAGTTTGGAGTTCCAGCTAATTCAAAATTGTTTATAGACTTTACATGACTTGAGCTGTCAGTCTGATTGGCAGGCCGCACGCTAATTAGCCATGAATATGAGAGTGTCGCTTGTGATGACTTCATCACGGATTTATCCGAGTTCAAACAGGTCATCGTTAATCATCTCTGGGTATTGTGTGATTGAGAGCACTTTTCCGGTGCACTCTAAATGACCTGTTCATAAATCCCACTCTCCACTGTTTTATTATTAAAGTCTCTCTAACCGGGCCAAGTGCAGCGGAGGCGTGCGTTATAGAGGTGAGCGGTCCCTGAAAGCAGTCTTTGGGTTAAGCTCTTTTCATTTCTGGAGATCTGCAGCCCCTCTCAGCAAAGACTGCCAATCAAACGCCCAGCGCAGGGAGGGTTCATAATCTAAACCGTATTAATCTGAGCCGTTTATGAGGGGTCAAGTGAAAAAGAGCTGATCGATTCGGAGTGCTCCGTGCAAACGCCGTTTCTCAATCGTCTGTGGCCCCATCCTCTAATTACAATTTGTTTTGCAATATTGAGAAATAATAGCTTTTCCTTGGTTGTCAGTTACCCTCAGAATTGGATTACGGAGCTTTGTTTAAACAGGAGAACAAATCAATACCATCTGCCTTCATGTATCCTGATCATCTCTCCTCAGCACAGCAAGCAGCTCTATGACATTGTCAATTGTTAATATCAACCCACACACAAGTCCTATTGATTTTCTGGGTATCTGGGTATTTATTATCTGTGCTGTTTTTTCCACTGTATCTTCTGACCCTGTGAAGTGGCTGATTTTATCTGCATGAGATACGCCAACAAGAAGTTGATATCAAACTGGAGTTACAGGATGTATAATGATTTACTGATAGGAATCTCTTGCTGGGACGGATCCATGTATAGCTTTGTTGAGAAGCACTCTTGCAATCCGGAATTCATTGACACGTATGCTAGTGTGAAAGTTGAGAGTTTTTTGGTGTGTTTTTTTCTATTTAATATGTGTGTGTATATATGTACATGTGTATGATCTATTTCATTTGCAAAATTGAGCAAAACGAAATATCGTCATGTTTTGATATCATACCCCCCTTTTAATATCTACCCCTTAAAAAACAAAAATTTAATATCCTCAAAAAAAAAAAAGGTAAGACCAAATGAATTGCCTAAATAATAATAATAATAAAAAAGAGAGATGCAAAATAAATATCTTTTTTTATTATTTAGGTAATTCATTTGTCTTACCTTGCATAATTTTTCATGTTTTTTTTTTGAGGATATTCAATTTTTGTTTTCACTTCAGTATTTTATTTTAAGGAGTTTTCCTTTTTTGATAAGCAATTTTAGTACTGATTTATAAAATATAATTTATATACAACTTAAGAATAAATAATAAATAATGTTTTTTTAAAATGTATTAATTATATATTTATTTTAAAAAAAAGATCTTAATCTGTGTACGGGGAAATCAGCAGTTAGTATCTGAATGAAAGTTTCAGACTCCATCTTTTCTGACATCAGCCGTGCTTCTTTAAGTGGCACCTGAGGTATAGCGAACCGGTGTCCTGCTGAGAGCCCCACAGTGCAAGCGAGAGGACGTTTGGAACACTGCGGTCTTGTGAGATGTGGGTAGAGAGAGCGGGGTGTGATTCAAAGGCCTTGCTGCTGCAGTTCGCTCCGCAGTTGGTCCCAGCTTGATGCGCAATAATGACCTGTCAGAGTGGCAGGCCTGGTGCCAGAACCCCGAAGCAAAGCTAATCCATAGGGGTTATTCAGCCTAATGAATCCTAACAGCATGCAGCGAACCCACAGGGCCACAAAACACATCATCCATTCCCCTCGTTTTATTTTAACTGACGGAAGTATATTCCTGGGAAGTAGTGATCTTGAGCTGAACTCAAGTCTGTGGCCTTTGTGGTTTCTACTCCTGGATTAAGTGTCTGTTTTATGTGTGGTTGGTCTGAGGGCTTTGATTTGAGCGTGGTAGAAGGCTCATGGTGTGTTTTAGTCTGTGATCTCAAAATGCTTTTATAATGATGGTCTTCAAGGAGAGGTCAAGACTGTAATTGCTGTGATAGTGTTTATCATGCTCGAGATATTCGGGATAAATTGAGCACACGGATCAAATGCCATTTCTCTGAATTTAAACTATTAATCCAGCAGACGCTTTTAAACAAGACTTTGAATATATTTTATATCTATATTATGAAATATCTGTGTTTGCATTGAGATGCCCAGTTTGACACATTAATTTATGGCAATTCATTCTTAAAGATTCATGTAGAGCGACAAGTATAACTTTTTGCAGATGGAATACAAGAATTTACAAAGCCGCTAGGGCTCTTTGACTCCCGTCCTGGAGGACTAGTGTTCTGCCGAGTTTAGCACTCACTCTTACCAAACACATCTGAACAAGCTTAATCAAAATGTTCAGAATTACTTGCAAATTACAGTTTTATTAGGATTGGTACTAAAGTTTCAAGGACACTGGCCCTCCAGGACTGGAGTTGAAGAGCCTTGCCATAAAGTAAAATGAAAATGTCAAAAGCTGGCAAAAAGCATCCAAATATGTATATTCAGTTTTTATAATTAATTATACATTTTATTTTTATGAACAATATTTCTGTTTTTAAATTCTATGTATGTTTATAAAAAATGTATGTATTTTTATAAAATTAGTTTTATGATATTTTCTTTATTTTACTAGAGAAAATACAGTGCCCTCCAAAAGTATTGGAACAGTAAAGACAAAATTGCTCTGTTGGCTGTGGAGTCAAGACATTTGCAAATATGATTAAAAGATGAATATGAGACAAAACTACAGAATGTTACGTTTTATTATTAGCCGTTTCAACACATACATGTTTTACCGCTTTCCCATCACTTAGATAAAGGTTCATCTTTGTCTCATCGGTCCATAAATTATTACTGGACTGGCTAGGCCACTCCAGGACCTTAATGTGCTTCTTCTTGAGCCACTCCTTTGTTGCCTTGGCTGTGTGAAGCATAATGCTTCCACCTCCATGTTTGATGGTGAGGATGGTGTTCTTGGGGTCATAGCATTCCTCCTCCTCCAAACACGTCGAGTTGAGTTGATTCCAAAGAGCTGGATTTTGGTCTCATCTGACCACAACACTTTCACCCAGTTCTCCTCTGAATCGTTGGCAAACTTCAGATGGGCCTGTACATGTGTTTTCTTGAGCAGGGGCACCTTGCGGGTGCTGCAGGATTTCAGTCCTTCATGGCGTAGTGTGTTACCAATTGTTTTCTTGGTTACTATGGTCCCAGCTGCCTTGAGATCATTGACAAGGTCCTCCCGTGTAGTTTTGGGCTGATTCCTCTCTGTTCTCATGATCATTGAAACTCCCCGAGGTGAAATCTTGCATGGAGCCCCAGTCCAAGGGAGACTGAAAGTTATTTTGTGTTTCTTCCATTTGCCGATAATCACACCAACTGTTGTCACCTTCTCACCAAGCTGCTTGGCGATGGTCTTTTAGCCCATTCCAGCCTTGTGTAGGTCTACAATCTTGTCCCTGGCATCCTTGGACAGCTCTTTGGTCTTGGCCATGGTGGAGAGTTTGGAATCTGATTGATTGATCGCTTCTGTGGACAGGTGTCTTTTATACAGGTAACAAGCTGAGATTAGGAGCATTCCCTTTAAGAGAGTGCTCCTAATCTCACCTCCTTATCTGCATAAAAGACACCTGGGAGCCAGAAATCTTGTTGATTGATAGGGAATCAAATACTTATTTCACTCATTAAAATGCAAATCAATTTACAACTTTTTTGAAATGTGTTTTTCTGGATTTTTTTGTTGTCATTCTGTCTCTCACTGTTAAAATAAACCTACCATTAAAATTATAGACGGATCATTACTTTGTCAGTGGGCAAACATACAAAATCAGCAGGAGATCAAATAATTTTTTCCCTCACTGTACATATATAGATTGCATATAATAAATAATATAACTAACTATAAAGAGAGAGAAGACAGAGATTTATTATTAATAATAATAATAATAATAATATCAAAAAGATAATAAATATATATAGTGACGGGAGGAGCAAACGACAGACACAGTGGGTGTGGCGTCAGGCCTCGGAGAGGCTTTTATTCAAAAGAAATATCAAAATAAAGTGTCCAAAGGGGGAAAAGTGTCCAAAATAAACAGGGGATCTGGTGTCCTCGTCGTGCTGCGGGGTTTGTGAAGGAGGGGCAGTGTTCTGGAAGGAAGGGTCCAGGTAAGGGGCGGAGTCCGGTGGCCGCACGCGCTCCCCTTTGAGGTCCGGGGCGCGAGGGGCGGTGGCTTCTTCTCAGCGGCTTCTTCCCTGGCCCACGGCGCTTGCGGGGATTCCCTTACCCGGCCTCCAGGCCCGGCGGCGGCGTCACGGGTGCGTCCTAAATCTGGACCGCGGGTCCGGGAGCTCACGGCTCTTAGCGGCTCAGGAGTCCCTCTACGCACCCTTCCTGGACCCACGAGGACACCAGCGTGCATGCACGGGAAAGAGACCGGTCTCCCAAGGAGAGGCGCGCTCGGC